>JAIOTZ010000345.1:0-60181 GCA_023374045.1 Limonium bicolor
GATGATGCACTCTGGGCATACCGCACAGCCTTCAAAACACCTATCGGCGTGTCTCCCTACAAACTAGTTTTTGGGAAGGCATGTCACTTGCCGGTGGAATTAGAGCATAAATCTTATTGGGCTCTAAAGGTGTTGAACTTCGATCTACAACAAGCCGGTGAAAGAAGAAAGTTCCAGTTGACGGAGTTAGAAGAATTGAGGCACAACTCATACGAGAATGCAGTGATTTATAAGGAGAAGACCAAGCGTTGGCACGATAAGATGATTGCCAAGCGAGAATTCAAAACAGGAGACCACGTCCTCCTTTATAACTCCAGACTTAAGTTCTTCCCAGGTAAGTTAAAGTCCTTCTGGTCTGGACCATTTCAAATAATATCTACCTCTCCTCTATGGAGCGGTGGAATTGGACAATAAGAACGGTGGATCGTTGAAAGTCAATGGAGCTCGAATAAAATTGTATATGGGAAACACGTTAGACAATGAAGAAGCTTCTGCGCTTCTTCTCAAAGAACCAGTCACACCTTAAATCACTCAGGTACGGTCTAGCCAAAGACCATAAAGATGGGCAGCTTGGTAGGAGGCACCCTACTATCTATCTTTTTAATCTATATTGTGTGTTTATTTTGTATTTTATTTTATGAAAAAAAGAGTGAAATAAAAAGAAAGAAGAGAGAACGAGGAGAATTGACTTAAGTTCTTCTGGCTATTTAGAATATTTGTTTCAGGTACATCTTGCGCATTCTTACACCTGAACTCAAGTGTGGGGAGCTGTACTACATATTCTGCATAATTCTAGGGAGTACACTATCCATACCTTGCTCTTTAAATTTGAATATCTCTTATTACCATGCTTTTTGATCATTACCGAGTAGTTTGCATGCCCTGTTATTTTAATTATTTCTTAACAATGAGGGCATTGCTTTGGTTCAAGTGTGGGGGAGGTATAATAATCAAAAGCTTGCTCTTAAGTTGGTCTCTTTTTCGACACTGTGTTTAAATTTGTTAAGAGATTAATAATCAAAGAAGGAGCCATAGAGGGAGTAATGCCGGTATTAACAGGTTTATAGGGTACACAAAAAAAAACACTCTGCTCTCTACTCAATGCAAAAAAAATTCTGAGGAAATTATCAATTGAATTTTGTTTTGACATTGAGCCTGGTTTGATTTGGAAAGAAATGGTGGAAAAAGAACAAGGCAAGGTACTCCTCTGATCCAAACAGGCATATTCTGATCCTAAACAGGCCTCGTCCACTCGGTTATTAAGTTCTTAGGGGTGCTTTATCACCCGGCTACCTAAGGTACTCGGTATATGGGATAGTAGACCCAAAACCGCTACAGGGTGGAGAGAAAAGTCTGAGGTAAAAGAAAAATGAACTTCAAAATTGAAGTATCTTTGCATTCTGCACAAAAATGATAAACACTTCTTCATTATGGATCATGAGTATGTGGCATTGAAAGGTATAATGGAATAAGATTTTACTTCATGCCCCTTGTCATTCAAGGAAATGTGAAAGAAATGGTGGATTGGCTCAGGGTTAAAAGCAGAATTCTCATGGTACTACTTCTCTTTCTTTTGTAGGACTTCAGAGTTATTCTCAGAAATGGAGAAATATACCTAATAAATTTAATGTTATTAGTACCCTTTTTAAATCTGAAAAGATTGGCAATTACCTTTTCTGTGCTCTCCTTACTTGATTATTGTCTGTTTAACTTGTTTAAACATTATGTCAGAAAGATTTGCTTGAGGACAAGCAAAAGATAAGTGTGGGGGAGTTTGATAAGTGAGAAATACATAGACATTTAAGGGTTTAATCTACCTTATATTTACTTACTTTCAGGATAATATTACCCACTTATCGTATGTTTTTCCTAAGATTATGATGTTTTGATATGAACTGATACATTTTATGTATCAAATGCAAGTAAAAAGTCTTGGAATCACATAGTTTTATTTCACAAGCTTTCTAACGCAACAAACGGCGAGTGAAACAGACTTTATAACGAAGAATCTGGAGCCGGTCGAAGTTTGCAGGACAAGACTACGAAAATACAAGCATCCGCTCTGCGGACTCAAACTCGACAGAACCAAAGGACACGTCCGCTTTGCGGACTCAAACTCGGACGCAGCAGAAGAACGTGTCCGCTTTGCGGACTCAAATGCGACATCTCCGTCCTAATTTGTGTCCGTACACGGACGCGTGTAAATGCACCTAGATCCAGAAATTGACGCGACTGAATTCGTTTGGCGCGTCTTCTCCATTTGCTTCTTTCCTTGCGGCGCCTACGACACCATCCATCTCCCCTTCAACATATCAAGCACTCCCTTATCTTCTTAACCCACTAGCAAGCTCCAGCCTGTCTTCTTCCTCTTCCTCTCCTCTATATAAACCCTCTACTTCTTCATCAGAAAAAAGACCATCGTTCACCATCGTACACAACTCACGCTCACTTCCAAATCACACTTCCTCCATCCAAATTCCATTTTCCATCCATATATCCACATATCCACTTCATTTACATCATTTCCCATCACCAAATAAGCCTAACTCTTCCATTTTCCACAAATCCCAACGAAGAAGACGATCTGTACAAACCAGGCCGTGTCCTAATTTGTGTCCGCGTTTGTGTCCGCACAGCCCCTACGCGGACAAGAGACGTCCTAATTCGTGTCCATGTTTGTGTCCGCGTGGCCCCACACGGACAGGACCAACTTTTGCCTGTTTGTTCGTTATTCTTCGTTCTACCTGTTTATTATTGTTTTAAGGTCGGCATAATCACGGAGATAAGTTCAAAGTGAAATAACTCTCCCCAATAGAGTTCTTTCTCTCCTTAAACTCTACTCTGTTTTAATGTCTATCTTATTTGTTATGTCTGTTTTTTATAATTATGTGTGAGTAATAAACTTAGCCTCCCGGGTTGAGAAGTAAGCCTATTTTATTGAACTGTGTTACGTAGACTTTCTAATATAATCTATTCAAGCAATATTTTGATTCTCCTCCTTAATGCGCTTTAATCTTTAGGCCAATTATTAAAGTGATATTTGTAGTTTCATGTTAAAATGCAGTGTTGAGACAAGATTCTAGACAAGAGAAGTCAAAACAGGTTAACGACTAGAAGCGAATTTTCACCTATAGGTTAACCAGTCTCCATTAGGAATTGTTAATAATGCGATTAATTTATTAATAACTTGAACAAGGGATTGCGCTTGTTGTTTAAATCATCAGGGTTTTATTAGACAGGGAACGGTCAATAAACTAATTAAGATTCTTGAGTTTATTGCTAAAGTGGGAAAGTCTACAGTAATATAATTGAGTAAAATAGGTGAGCAGAACAACCTGGGTGCTTCCTCAAAAACAAGAGTTTTATAACTGCTATTATTAATCTGTTTTAATTAATTGTTCTTTTACTGTTTTGTGTTTACATTAAGTTCTAAACCACAATTTCTCTCAAAAAATGATAAGTTTCTGTTCAATAGTCTAATTAGAATTCTCAATTAAATTACCCTATCAGTTAAACTACAGCAAGGTCCCCAACAGTTCGACACCCCACAATTCCACTATTCCGCAAAACGATTAGGTACACTGCCTAAGTGGTAGAAGTTGTAACACACTTTTACTCCAACATAATTCCCTTCTTGATTCAAGGGTCAGAACCCCTCTTAAAAGGATCCAAAAGGTAAACCCTAACCTTGTGTTTAAGCCTTAAATGATTTTAGAGTTTCCCAAGGGTTTAGAGAATTAATTCAAATGCATTTTTTTGTTTTCTTGAGTGTTGGGATGGGGTTTGGCAACTCCATTCCCTTTTGATCGATTTTGAGAAGATGAGGAACAAGAAGAGAATCAAAGAGGAAGTTGTGAATTAAGGTAAGAAATCCACCTTAAAGCTTGTTTTAAATTGCTTTAGGTTTTGGGATGGGTAATTAATTAATGAACCCAACTACGAATTTAAATCAACGTGGGAGAATGTGTTTAGTTGATTTTGAGAGGATTGTGAATTTAATTGTGAATTAAGGGCTCATAAGCCAAGTGAGTTGAAATTGTGTTTATATTGTGGCATTATTTGAGATTGTGGAGTTATATTGTTGTTTGGATAATTTTGAGGATATATTATGTGCTGGTAGGACCCTTGTAAGGGTGTGGCTAGATTAGGAATGCAAAGGGTGTGAATTGATGGATTGAGATGTGGTAAGTTTATGGGGAGGTTATGGCGAAATTTTGGTAGAAATTGAGTGCATAAGTGACTTTGGCAATAGGAAAACTTAGGTGTTCAATTGAGTTGTTAAGAGTGGAGTAATAACCTTGGAATGATGTTGGGAGCTATAAAGAGGGAGGTATAAATCTGTAGCAAACTAGTGAATTAGCACCATGGAGTTTGGAGAAAAACTAGGTTGTAAGGTTTGAAAGGAATGGATGAACTTGGGTTTTTAGGAGTGCATTTGTCTAGGATGATTGGGATGGTCATTAAGTGGTTTGGTGAGATTGTGGAGGTAGACAATATCAAGAAGAGGTAGAAAATGCACATGTGTGCAAAAGGCAAGATATGAGAATGGAATTTTGTAAAAAGTGAACAAGAATTGGAGTAGGGATTTAACCAAGATTTGAGGTGGTTTAAGGAGTGTTTGAGGTGTTTAATTATGTAGAAAACTTGTGGAAAGATTAGGGAAAGTTTGAGGGTGATTTAAGGGTTGATTAGGGGGTGAAAAATCACCCTTGTAGCAGTTTTTAGCAGGGTCCGGACCCAAGATATGCACCAAGTCCCGGACCACCCTTAAAAACATGCCAAGAGTAATTGCAGGAATTGGTCGGGACTTAAGTCCAGGACCAAGTCCCGGACCAGGGTGTAAAATGTACCGAGAGTTTGTTAGTGTATTGGTTCGGGACCTAGGGTCCGGACCAGGTCCCGGACCACCCCCAGAATTCATAGGAAGTGTTTTTAAGGCTTTAAAACATGGGAAAATGAATGGTATTTGTTTTAGGATGTTTTAGGAGTTGTTTGGTGACATTAAAGGTGCTATGAAGTATAAACAAAGGTTGGAAGTGATTAAGAAGGTTGGAGTTTTAAGTACATTAAGTTAAACCGGAATAACGGGATAACGGGGTAAGTACGGGAGTAGCAATATGTACATACCGTAACACCTTAATAATAATTGAACCATTTGACATTTATTATGGTTCAAGAATATGATTTGAGGAACAAGGGTGAGCCAAAGAACATGAGAACCCCCGGTAAAGATAAACCCCGATGAAAGGTATGATTTCCTCATGCTCTGTATCCTAACTTGGTTACCCCGATTTGTGTGCTTGTTTGATTGTGTGAACACCTAACAAGATAAATGCACGAATCGGTTTGTATCTACTCTCTTGTGTTTGTATTGTGTTGTTTGTGGATTATTGTGTTCCTCTATTAAAGTTTGTATAATTCATGAAATGTGGATTGGGAATGAATTGCTTGATTGAGATTGTGTTTGGTAGTGGGTCTCATAGTTGAGTCTTGTGTGAGTAGACTCGTAGAAGGAGTCAAGTGCAAACTGATTAATGGTGGAAACTCACTACGTTTATTGAACCAATACACGGTAACATCAACCTACGAACGCATAAATCGTGAGAGAACATATGGGAGTAGCAACCTCCCGATAACGGTTAGAGAACCGAAACGACTAAATCCACACGATAAATACAGTGGAAGTATATGAGTAACGTCTAACTAGAGGATTGGAAAGTTGTTCGAAATACGAACCTTGAGTAAGTAATGAATGGTAAGGGATCACCAAACCCCTTAGAAATATAGTCGAACCCCAATGAGAGGAACTGACTAGCATGAGCACTGTCCCGAACATGAGAGTATTCAATAAGTTGGTTGTAACCTTAAATCTTGGATACTAGACATTGAGGAATTCTCTACGCCGTTAGATGCTATCGAGAGTGATACTTCTAGGCTAATACTTGAGATTGTGAATTGACTCCGAGAGTGGGGTTTTGGGAATTTGAGTAGTCCGGTAGTGACCGGACATTTGAGTATTTGAGGACTAACTGTATAGCCCTATTTAATTTGAGCCGGTGGTAGGTCTTGTGCATGACCCTGCCCGGAGGTCGTGAGATCGGCTTAACATATATCTTGAGTATTGAGTATTGACTTGGGAACTGGAGTATTGAGTATTGAGTATGGAATTGAGTATGTGAGTATTGAGAATTGAGTTGTGACGTGTGGGACTTGAGAATTTGAGTTTGAGTGGGGAATTGAGTTGAGTGTTGTAGACCTTGTTGAGATTGTGAGTAAGAGTACCCAGGGAGTGGGTGATACATGAGTAGTTGAGTAAGGCATGGTGAGGTAGAAACCCTCAAGTCTAATTAAAGAACATATTGAACCAACCCTTGATGTGTGATAGTGCTTGTGGTCAATGTTGAACTTGATTGTGAATGTACATATATAATGTATGTTGTATGCATGGTGTTGTGCTAAAATGAACCGCATGCTCTCGACCAATTAGTCGGCGTACCCTCGCTAGTACGCGGGGTATGCGGAAGTCATATTCAGCGTAAGCTGACCCCCTAGGGGGAACGTTTTTAGTGTGCAGGTACCCGAAGTGAGTATGAACACTGTAAGAGTCTGACAGCTAAGCCGGACACCGTTCGAGAGTAGGACGGGGTTGTTATTGATATGGGTAGTTGTTAAGGAAATTGTATTTATGTACTGTGGATTTGTAAGAAGACCGAAGGGTCATTGATAAACTCGGGAATTTTAGATACTCGGTATAGTATTGAAGGTTATTGTATTGTATATTTGGTGTTAAAGGTTGTATTGACTTGAGAATTGTTTAAGTAAGGAAGTATCGTTTGTATAGTGTACTCGGTATAAGACCCATCAGACCGATATTGTATTTGTTGTAGTGATTGAGTTTGGATTTGCCTAGTTAGTCACGTGGGTGACTAACGGCATTGTTTCACCCCCGGTTGAGTTGGAACAACCGCTGCGTTGTTGTTGATATATGAGACAGGTCAGAGGATATGGTGTGATTACCGTAGGGGTGTTACAGATTTAGACTTCCTAATGTGATACTAGTAGTACACATGTTAATTAAAGAGTAATGATGGACATTTAGCCATTCAAAACTCATTTACAAGACAATTTTTCAAAATGTGCTTTAAGACTCCTTAAAGCATATTTTGCGTTTTAGCTTGTTTTCAAGCTTGGTTTTCTTTGTATTGGTTTAATATATTCATTAACATATAAATAAGGTCTTGGTAAGCTCATTAGGTCTTAACAAGCTTATCCCAAGCGTAGATCACGTTTTTGCCCCATATTGACTTTAAGGTATTTATTTGTGTTTACTGTGGTTTAAATTGTTCACTAGTGTTTTCTAAGGAACTTTTTAGCCTTATTCTACCATAGTTTAATGTTTGAATAACATACTAAGGTTTGGGGTATTTCAATCTACCCCCTTAAAAGAACTTTGTCCCCAAAGTTCACACTTCTCTCATATCTTTAATATTAGAACACGGGGAATACTATAAAACAATACTTCCATAGCAACATTAACTACACACTTACATAACATCGGACACAAGGTCCAAACAACAAAACATCATTGTTATACCCAAAATTTCAACCCCCCCGAGTAGTCTCTAAGGCATACGTGTTACAAAGGGCAAAAGGGGTCAAAAAGCACCAAGGCGGGATTTTCCAAGGACATTATCGGGATTTTTCTATTTTTATATGACTTTCATTATCTCCAAACACTTCCAATATCATAGTCATTATAAAGGTATTTCATGATTCTCTGATAATATTTATTCTAGAAATTTAGCTTTTAATTCATATTATAAGCTAATTTCTTTAATAATTAACACATGAAATAGCCTCAAAATAGAAATTAAAAGTTTTCCAAAATTAAAATAAATTGTCACATGGTTAGCATGACTACATACTGTCATAAACCTGAAATTATTTTATTTGGAACCTTATCCCAAAATTTAAAAGAGAAATTCAATCATTTTTGCAATTTTCTCTCTCCTCTGAAAATATCGAAATCAAAACAAATGTCATGAAATTTTTACACAAGATAGAGGATGATTATTAGAGAATAATGCCGTTGGAATTTTGTTATTTCGACTTTCCAATAGTAAGTTATGAATTATGGGAGGTTCCAGATTGTAATATTTTTATCTAGTTGGTTATTTATCGAAATAACCTGATTCCAACTCTCAAAATTCCTAAAAATCTTCTTTTATCTTTGGTTAAAATTTCGGAATTTTTATCAACCTGTAGCATGTTTTAAAAAATCAGATTCTCTTAGAGCACAAAATCAAGGTTTTAGATAAAAATCTTGTTCTATCAACTTGGCCATGCTTTTTTCTATAAAAGGCCTTCCAAAAACGACCTAGGGCAGAGTAGATCATCCCAAAGTCAGAGAACTCAGCCGTCAACCTACTTCCAACGTTTTTGCAACCCCGAGCCTCGAATCTATACCGAAATCATCCCGAAATCACCAATAACACATTCCTTCTTCCCCATTGAGATTCCTAGCACCAAAACACAGAAAATACAGAAGCAAACCGTGGCTAACAATACAAGGAAGAAGGAGCCAGAAGCTTGGGTCAAAGTCGAACCGGATCGGCCACCAACGAGGCTTTCAGAGATTCCCCGACGTGAAGGAACAACAAGTTTTCGAAATCAAACAGGGTAAAACCAAATTCTCTAACCCTTCTGGTCTAATACACTTCTGGTTGAAATTGCTAACCGAATTGACTTTTCTTTGCTTCTGAATTAAGGTTTGTTTGCGTTTCTGTCCCCTAACTTGTTCAATAAGTTTCGTCCTTAATTCGTAGTCAAATTGAAAACTTTTGATCACTAACATGTTTAGAATCTTTCAGGCTACGTACCCATAAATTTTGAGCCAAAAACACCACCGGGAACAGCCTTAACGCCGCCGTCCGAGGTCGGTCCGCACCCACGGACGCTATGTCCGGGTCCCGGACGCTCTGTCCGAAAGCCGGACGCCCCCGGACGGTGGCGGGATATTTTTATTTTCAAAAGTTAGGGTTTTTATAAAACATGTCCGGGCCCACGGACGTCCTGTCCGTGGCCCCGGACTTTTCAAAATCTCGTTTCTGTTTAAATTTGACTTTTTTGTGTAATTAGGTTAACTGAGGTCCGTGGGTTCGGACATTAGGTCCGTGGCCACGGACGGAATAAAATTTGACCTAATTCTGCCTCCGAAACCCTAGTTTAGGTAACTTTCAATTTCACTTTAATTTTCTGTCAAAAAACATTAAAAAAAAAAAAACAGAAGCGCGCACCTAGGTTAAAAACAACTTTGTAGAAAGCCGTAAACGAACCAAGTAGAGGAAAACGACCTAGGAAGGGTAATGAAAGTAATTTGAACCCTAAATAAGTCGAATATCAAGCCCCCGAACCCGAACTCTCCTTTCCTAATTTGATCTAGGTAAAATTAGGTGGCGACTCATGATAGGTTCCAGTGAGCTAGCTTAGGTTTTAATAATTATTGTTTTATGACATAGTTATTTAATCTTAGGTTATAAGTGGACCTAAAACCCGACTAGATCCCAATCAATTTAATCAACATAGGATAGGGTTTAAATCGAGGCTCACAGACTGGCGACTCTGCTGGGGACAAACTTCTTAATTTTAACCTGTTTAATTTTAAGAAAGAGGGCTTAACTTGAAAAATTGTTTATTTATGGCTTTATTACTTTGTTTGTTTACTTTCCATGCGCACTTTAAATTTTGCACCCCTGCATCATATGAGAGCGAGGGCCCACAAAACCAGTTTCACCCCGGGACCCATCTAGGGTCCCCTGTCTGGGACTCACACCTTTTAGGTGATGTGAATAAGCGGGGGAAAAGAGGAGGATGTCGTCTAACCACATCCCTTAATACCTGGGCTTTAGCCCCAAGCGTTTTCCTGGCAGTGTCCTTACCAAGCCCATTGTTTGGTTAGTCAAAGACCCGGCCGTAGACGCACACCTTCAGGTGATGTGAAAAAAGTGGGGAAGCCCAAAGAGAATAGCGTGCAAGCCCTATTCCTTGTGGTGACCTGGGCCCAAGCCCCAAGCACCTCTCCGGATCGATCCATACCCGGTTGAATTTAAACATCTAGTGAGGACATGTTGAATTTGTGTGAGCCCTGTTTGCTTGTATGATCGGTCCATTACCTAGCCTAGAGGTTGATAGGAACTTCTTCTACAATAACCTAGCCCAACCCGAATTGGCGGCTCTACTTGATTGCAGCCCAGAGGTCCTGTTTGGTTTAATATGTGAGTCGTTCGGGCTTCATCCCAAAAGCTTAGACTTAGGTGATTTCTCTTCTGGCCCAATTTGAATTATCCAATTAGTTCTAGGCCCAAAAAAAAACCCATGAACTTGAAATAACTCACAAGGCCTGAAATAAAATCTTTTTCGGTTTAGCAACCATCTTCTCTGGCCCAAAGAAAGTTAGGCTCATTTGTGATTTAGGGACCACTCCAGCCCATGTGCTTTGCTCTAGGCCCAAACACATTCCGGCCCAAGGGCTCATTCTAATCTAGGCAGACTTCTTTTCGGGCCCTGGCCCAAAACCCTAGATCTAGGTGTCACCTCTCAGGCCCAATCAAAGCCATCTGTTTACATTTCAGTCCAAATTCCAGTTCATAGCCTGAGAGATACTTCAGCCCAAGCACCTCATTTTCTGGGTATCTTGGCCCACTTGCTTTCAGCCTAAGCCTGTTTCGATCTACCTTGTGAAGTGTCATTATCACCTTAGTGTCTTCCAACCCACTTCCTCTTGTTAGCTAATAATGGACTTCTTGGAAACAGGCAAGCCCGAATCCAGATATGGCAGTAGGAGGAAATCCGATCAACACCGAGGCCCAGTTGGCCGCTGTGCTGCAAGGGTACAAGGTCTTGGAGTCCATTGTCGAGGAACTGAGGAGTAAGGCTAATCTCCAGGAGACAAATCAGCACACTCTGGAAAAGCTTGTGGATGAAAATCTTAATCGTAGTTACATCGAGATTGACTCTGTTAGGGCCCAAGATCCTCAAACACGTATGGGGAAGGATGTTCCTGACAACCAGCTAGCTGCAGAGGTCAAAAGGGTTTTGAAAAGGATTGAGCGCATAGAGAAAACCAACAAACCAGCTGGCTTCGATTATTTCTCCACGGCGTCGTATCCCGAAGTTGATCTTCCCCTAAAGCTGAAGCTGCCTGCACTCGCTTTGTACAAGGGTTCCTCGGATCCACAGATTCACTTGGCTATGTTCGACCGAGAAATGTCCATCTTGGGGCTCAACGATATGCAAAAAGCCAAAGTTTTCGCACGCTATCTAGACGAGACTCCTCAGCGTTGGTATCTCACTCAGAAGATGAATACCAAAACCTACGAGGAGGTTTGCGAGGCTTTCCTAAATCATTTCGAGTATGCTACGAACCTCGAGGTCACCAGAATCGATCTGGCAGAACTCGACAGAAAGACGGTGAGTCCATGTCTGACTTCATCAAGCGTTGGAGGAGAAAGGCTGCAGCCATGCCTACCAGAATGGACGAGCAGGAGCAAATCCGCATGATAATTGAGAACATGCGAAAACAACAACCATGAGCTAAAATTTATGTACTTTCCGAGTTTGGACATGTTGATGGACAAGTCGGTATTCTAGAGGAAAGGATTCATAAGGAAGGTTTGGAGCTTGAGTGCTCAAGAAACTCCGGCAGTGGCTCCAAATTATCTAAGCCAGGACCAGAAAAGGCTTATCTTCAGACAGTAGCTTGCGCTCAAAGCAGTTTCCCAGAAGTGAATATGGTTCACGACCTAGATCTCCGCATCAAAACCTTAGGACAGTACCCTTACCACGCCGGGACTCATCGCAAAGGGAGTTCACCAACATTGGCCGAGCACCAAGTCAGGCGTTGAAGAGCTTCAGAAGAGAAACCTGCTACAGCCCCTGGCCCCTCGGCCAGGAACCACTCATTTGGGGAGGCATCTTAATCATTTTGCCACTACCATCAGTTGCCTGGCCATTATGCTGACAATTGCCGAGCATTGAAGCACAAGATTCAAGACCTCCTCGAGCAAGGAGTCCAATTTTTCTAAGTGTGCAGATCATTTTCTTGCATCTTCAAATTTTCCTAGTAGCTTATTAGTTAGTTTTCAGTCACCTCTGATTGTAATCTTTACGTTTCTTTCATGATTCATAAATAAAATCATAGTTCCATTTTCACAACTCCTGTACAAACCATTTTTCATTCATCGAAAAAGAAGGAAAACAAAATAGTTTTTTTTTTTAAGGAAAAGGATCACGAAGCAATCATTTTCTGACTATGCAATGGAACGGCTTATCTCTTGTTTCTAAAATTTGAACATGCCTAACCAAACACCACAACTCACCCTATAATATCCAAACATCCCACAAAGAGGTTCAAAGTCCACATCTATCGAATTGTTGTCACAAACCCCAAATCATACTGGGGGCAATCTAAGTTTAAGTTCGTCGTCTTTTGTCTTTTGTTTAAATGTGCGAACGAGTTTCCCAAGTGAAAATCTCACGAGAGTGTCTTGAGTGGGAAAACCATGAGTGAACGAGCGTGTCATTTTTACACGACTCTGGTAAGACCACATTCAAAGGTGAGATAAATGGCATAACTCTGACCGAAGGAGATAATTTGTAAATTTACTCTTAGATCTGCGAAAAGTAACAAAAGCGGATACACAACTATCAAGAATGACGAAGCACCTAGGTACAGCACCACATAGCCAAAAACTTGTGAACCCTGACATTAAACCCTAGGCACCCCCGCTGAGCCTTTCATATATCCCTTTTCGATAATATGAACACCACAAAATAACCCAGCCAATGATGAATGCCCGACCCGGTGGCCAAAGGAAGCAAGGAGCCCGACTCTCGATAACATTATCATCAGTCCGAAGAAGCAATGCCGCTATCAGCATGACGAAGTGATCCGTAAATGGTCCCAGAGTGACACAGGATCAAAAGAGCTCACATCAAAACAGCTCTCGAAGCCCAAAACCGGGAAACACAAGAACCCCAAAGGCAAAGTCAAGAAAGGATAAAACAAAAAGGCGAACCCAAAGTGCCTCGAAGAAGTCCAAATGACAAAAAAAGAGAAATGGTGTAAAGGACAACTCCAAAAGTCCAGGTCCAGAAGCTCAAAACCACGTCAACATAAAGCAGTTAGACGACTTCAAGACAAGGAAGATGAATCTGAGAGAAGATGCAAGTTGCAGCTTTGGTCACCCATTAAGCTCCACATACCTCAAATATCCCTCCATGATCCCGTCGTCTTTCATCACACCCTATGGCCACGTTATAAGCTTTAAAGACTTCCGACTTGATAGTTGTGTGTCCAAAGTCACGTGAAAGTAACAGATCAAATGCAATCCATCAAATATTGAATTCAATGGTTTAGAAGTTATGACCATGAGCGAGAAATGAGTGCAAACACCGACCACATCGAGTGTAGGTTAGGGAGCACCACATCAAAGCATAAGCCTCGACCCTGTGAAGGTGAGACTTGTTCGCATGTTTAATTAAAGAAAATACTGGGGGCAATCGATCATCCCGATCGATTGCCATGAACTCTAGCTCAGATTGTCCTAAGGAAAAAATACTGGGGGCAATTGTTGGTTCCAACAATTGCCATGTCAGCACCAATTAAAACCCAAAGCTCGAGCACCACCATCCCACCACAGGCACACATAAGCCCTTACCACCACACACACACTCTCAAACTCGTCATTGGCCTTACCTCCACAAAAACATCAGGCCCGTCATAACCCTGACCTCCATCCAAAATCACAACCCATCCAGGTTGTCACAAATCCTGAACACCGGCAAAAGCCTTCAGCACCACAACAACACCACACACTTCCACCAATGGCATGTTCATTTTTCAAGAAGCAAATTGCAGATTTGAAATTTTTAGTCAGGAAATGATCATTTCACTTTCCTTTTTCAGCAGGTTTTTCACAAGCATTGCCAAGTTCGGCACCTTTTCCAACAGTTTCCTGTTTTGAACGAGTATCTTTCATATATCTTGATTGCATACATCTTATCATCATTGCCATGTTTGGCACTCCAGTAATCATTTTCATCATTTGCACGAGACCATTATCTTCCTAACTCATTTTTAGTTCGAGACCCAAAACAGTGCGAGGCCCTGCAGTTTCCTCATTCAATACGAGACCTAGCATCTTCATTCAGTGCGAGACCCATCATTTTCAAGACTTAGTACAAGACATCTTCATTCAGTGCGACCCAGAATCAGTGCAGAATCCAGCTTTTCTTCATCCATTTAGTACGAGACTTCAGTGCGAGACCAGCATCTTCATCAGTGCGAGACCATCATCTTCATCAGTGCGAGACCCATCATCTCATCAGTGCGAGACCCATCATCTTCATCAGTGCGAGACCCATCATCTCATCGTGCGAGACCTATCATCTTCATCAGTGCGAGACCTATCGTCATCATCCAGTGCGAGAGACCAGTACGAGACCTAGTATCATCTTCAGTGCGAGACAAGTACGAGACAGAGCGTGATCTAAGTTGGCGGGGCAGAGGCAATAAGTCCCCATCTTCATGTCAACTTCTTGGGAGAAACAACTAGTGGGCAGTGGCAATAAGTCCCCTTGGTAATCTAGAAGTTATCCCTGCACACCGGCTTGGGGGCGATGGCAATAAGTCCACATTGGGTCCAGCCAGGAGCATCGGCACGGGTTTCGGTCCCCAGAAGCATCCGAGCATCATCAACATCATCAATATCATCAGCATCATCAGCATCATCATCAACATCATCAACATCATCAATATCATTAGCGTCATTAGCATCGCTAGCATATCAGCATTCCTACATCTACACATTATTTAGCTTTCATCATCTTCAGGTAGTCAACGCCTTAGAATAGCTTGACATCATTCATTTTTAGGTAGTCAACGCCTTAGAATCGATTGACATTTATTTCATCATTTCATTTTTAGGTAGTCAACACCTTAGAATCGCTTGACATCTTTTCATTTTCATTTCTCACTCATAGGTAGTCAGCGCCTTAGAATAGCTCGACACAATCTACATGTAGGCTTTTTAAGATCCAAAATTTTGGGGTAATCACTCAGGCATCAACTAGTCTTCTCATCTTCATTACAAAGCCTAGTTGACGGGGGGCAATCTGTTATACCCAAAATTTCAACCCCCCCGGAGTAGTCTCTGGCATACGTGTTACAAAGGGCAAAAGGGGTCAAAAAGCACCAAGGCGGGATTTTCCAAGGACATTATCGGGATTTTCTATTTTTATATGACTTGTCATTATCTCCAAACACTTCCAAATATCATAGTCATTATGAAAGGTATTTCATGATTCTCTGATAATATTTATTCTAGAAATTTAGCTTTAATTCATATTATAAGCTAATTTCTTTAATAATTAACACATGAAATAGCCTCAAAATAGAAATTAAAAGTTTCCAAAATTAAAATAAATTGTCACATGGTTAGCATGACTACATACTGTCATAAACCTGAAATTATTTATTGGAACCTTATCCAAAATTTAAAAGAGAAATTCAATCATTTTTGCAATTTTCTCTCTCCTCTGAAAATATCGAAATCAAAACAAAATGTCATGAAATTTTAACACAAGATAGAGGATGATTATAGAGAATAATGCCGTTGGAATTTTGTTATTTCGACTTTCCAATAGTAAGTTATGAATTATGGGAGGTTCCAGATTGTAATATTTTTTATCTAATTGGTTATTTATCGAAATAACCTGATTCCAACTCTCAAAATTCCTAAAACTCTTATTTTATCTTTGGTTAAAATTTCGGATTTTTTATCAACCTGTAGCACGTTTTAAAAAATCAGATTCTCTTAGAGCACAAAATCAAGGTTTTAGATAAAAATCTTGTTCTATCAACTTGGCCATGCTTTTTCTATAAAAGGCCTTCCAAAAAACGACCTAGGGCAGATAGATCATCCCCAAAGTCAGAGAACTCAGCCGTCAACCTACTTCCAACGTTTTTGCAACCCCGAGCCTCGAATCTATACCGAAATCATCCCGAAATCACCAAATAACACATTCCTTCTTCCCCCATTGAGATTCCTAGCACCAAAACACAGAAAATACAGAAGCAACCGTGGCTAACAATACAAGGAAGAAGGAGCCAGAAGCTTGGGTCAAAGTCGAACCGGATCGGCCACCAACGAGGCTTTCAGAGATTCCCGACGTGAAGGAACAACAATTTTTCGAAATCAAAACAGGGTAAAAACCAAATTCTCTAACCCTTCTGGTCTAAATACACTTCTGGTGAAATTGCTAACCGAATTGACTTTTCTTTGCTTCTGAATTAAGGTTTGTTTGCGTTTCTGTCCACTAACTTGTTCAATAAGTTTCGTCCTTAATTCGTATCAAATTGAAAACTTTTGATCACTAACATGTTAGAATCTTTCAGGCTACGTACCCATAAATTTTGAGCCAAAAACCCGCCGGATACAGCCTTAACGCCGCGTCCGAGGTCGGTCCGCACCCACGGACGCTATGTCCGGGTCCCGGACGCTCTGTCCGAAAGCCGGACGCCCCCGGACGGTGGCGGGATATTTTATTTTCAAAAGTTAGGGTTTTATAAAACATGTCCGGGCCCACGGACGTCCTGTCCGTGGCCCCGGACTTTTCAAAATCTCGTTTCTGTTTAAATTGACTTTTTTTGTGTAATTAGGTTAACTGAGGTCCGTGGGTTCGACATTAGGTCCGTGGCCCGGACGGAATGAAAATTTGACCTAATTCTGCCTCCGAAACCCTAGTTTAGGTAACTTTCAATTTCACTTTAATTTTCTGTCAAAAACCATTAAAAAATAAAAAAACAGAAGCGCGCACCTAGGTTAAAACAACTTTGTAGAAAGCCGTAAACGAACCAAGTAGAGGAAAAACGACCTAGGAAGGGTAATGAAAGTAATTGACCCTAATAAGTCGAATATCAAGCCCCCGAACCTGAACTCTCCTTTCCTAATTTGATCTAGGTAAAATTAGGTGGCGACTCATGATAGGTTCCATGAGCTAGCTTAGGTTTTAATAATTATTGTTTTTATGACATAGTTATTAATCTTAGGTTATAAGTGGACCTAAAACCCGACTAGAATCCAATCAATTAATTCACATAGGATAGGGTTTAAAAATCGAGGCTCACAATCATTCAGACTCACGGTCCGTAACAACATAACATAAACAATGTAGTTAAATACATGTCATACCTACATAACCGAACGGCTCTACCCCTTAAAATAGGGTACGCCCTGTACCCTTTACAAACAAACACTAAGAAGTAAACCAACGCGGGTACTCCCCTTCATCTTTATCTTCCAGCTCCCAGGTGGCCTCCCGACGTCCTGGTTTAGACCAGAGGACCTTCACCAGTCTCACAGACTTATGGCGCTTGTCTCGAGTCTTAGTATCCAGAATCCGTACGGGAGTCTCCACTGATCGCAGTGGTCGGCTGTAAGGTTAGCCTTTCAGGCTGAAGTACATGAGACGGATGAGACATATATTTCTTCAACTAGGACACATGAAATACATCATGTACCTTGCCTAGCTCAGCAGGTAAATCAAGTCGGTAAGCTACCGGTCCTATCCACTCCTTCACAACATAAGACCCCACATATTTTGGGCTCAGCTTGCCCTTCGGGCCAAAACGAAACCTCCCTTCATGGGGGATACTCTAAGAAATACCTGATCGCCCGGCAAACTCCAGGTCACGTCTGCGCACATCGGCGTACGAGTTCTGCCTATCCTGAGCTGCCTTCATGTTAGCCCGGATCTGGCATACTTCTGATTGTACTTGCTCCAGGTACTCTGGTCCTATAATGACCGTCTCACTCGACTCATCCCAGCATAATGGCGTGCGGCAGGGTCTACCGTACAAAGCCTGGAAGGGAGACATCTTGATCGAAGCATGGTAACTGTTGTTTAGAGCTAAACTTGATCAGATGTAACTTGTCAATCCAGCTGGTCTAAAAGTCAAGTGCACATGCACATAACATATCCTCGAGTGTCTAGATGGTGCGCTCACTCTGACCATCAGTTTGCGGGCGGAACACCGTACTTAGCTTCAGCTCGGTACCAAGCGCTTCCCGTGTGGATTTCCAGTACCTCGAGAGGATTCTGGTATCCCTGTCAGACACAATCGTTTTCGGTACCCATGATGTCTTACAATCTCTCTGTCGAAGATCTCTACAAGCTTTGCCACTTTCCAGGTGTCCTTCATCGGTATGAATCTAGCCACTTTGGTCAGTCGGTCAACAACAACCCAAATCATATTCAGACCTCCCCTTGTAGGCGGAAGCCCTACTACGAAGTCCATGGAAATGTCATGGAACTTCCACTCAGGCACTGGCATTGGCTGTACCATACCACCAGGCCGTCGGTGCTCAAACTTGACCTCCTGACAAGTGAGACACCTCAACACATAATCATTCACATCCTTTTTCATGCCTGTCCACCAAAAATAACGTTTCATACCGTTGTACATCTTTGAAGCTCCGGGGTGAATCAAAGTCGTAGAACAGTGAGATTCACTCAGTATGCCTTTCTGCTCAGTGCTACTTCTCGGAACACACAGTCGGCCATTTAGCCTAATCAGGTCATCATCATGTAGTCGGAAGTCATACTTCTGACCCTCGAATGTGCCATCAATAAGCTTTTGCCTAATCTCCAACATATACTGATCCGACATCTGAGCACTCCGCACCTCTTCAACCAAGCTAGAATGAGAGACTAGCGAATGGAGAGAGTGTGCTCGGCGACTCAATGCGTCAGCTACCACATTTGCTTTACCCTCCTTGTACTGTAAATTGATGTCAGTCGTTTAAGAACTCGACCCACCTTCTTTGTCTCATGTTCAACTCCTTCTGAGTGAACAAGTATTTTAAACTCTTGTGGTCAGAATAGATTGTCATGCTCACCCCATACAAATGATGTCGCCATATCTTCAACGCAAGACAATGACACCCAATTCTAAATTGTGGGTAGGGTAGTTCTCTTCGTGTTTCTTCAATTGCCGGGAGGCGTATGCCACGACCTTCCCGTGCTGCATCAGTACACATCCCATACCTCTGCCTAATGTGTCATAGTAGACCTCAAAACCATCTGGACCGTCTGGTAAAGTCAGGACTGGTGCCGATTTCAGAGCATCCTTGAGACTCTGGAAAGAACTCTCACAGTCAACTCTCCCGAATGGTGCATCCTTCTTCATTAAGGAAGTCATCGGCTTCGAGACACTGGAAAAGTCCTTCACAAACCTCCTATAATATCCTGCCAGACCGAGGAAGCTCCGAATGTCGGTAACTGTCTTTGGCCTAGGCCAGGTACGCACTTTATCTATCTTTGCCGGATCAACACGATCCCGCCTCAGAAATCACATGTCCAAGAAAGGAAACTTGGTTCAACCAAAACTCACACTTAGAAAATTTAGCATACAGCTGATTCTTCCTCAACGTTTGCAACACACTTCTCAGGTGACTTGTCCAGCTGATCCTAGAACAAGCGGTTCATTTAGTCCATGAACTTGGCTGGTGCATTGGATAAACCAAACGACATAACCGTAAACTCATAATGTCCATATCTAGTTCTGAATGCGGTCTTCTCAATGTCACTCTCACGGATAGCAATCTGATGGTATCCGGATCGTAGATCTATCTTGGAGAACACTGATGCTCCTTTCAACTGATCAAATAAGTCGTCGATGCGTGGTAAAAGATAACGGTTCTTCACCGTAACTGCATTCAGCTCTCGATAATCAATACAAAGGCGGAGACTACCATCTTCTTCTTCACGAAGAGGACCGGCGCTCCCCAAGGTGAAACGCTCGGGCGTATGAATCCCTTGTCGAGTAGGTCTCTCAGCTGCTCCTTGAGCTCTGTCATCTCTACTGAAGCCATACAATAGGGCGCCTTTGCAATTGGTCCGGTGCCCGGAACCAAGTCAATCTCAAACTCAACTTCCCATGCTAGCGGCATGCCCGGCAGTTCCTCAGGAAAGACATCAGGAAACTCCGACACTACCGGCACATCTGGGCTAAACTCTGGGTCTCTCTCTATGTCCTGGACATAGCAGAGGTATACATCATTCCCTCGTCGTAGTTCACGATACATGGCCATGGCGGTAATGATCTGAGTCGAAGGCTCCCTGGGCCTCTAGCGGTAAGATATAGTAACCCCAGACGGACTCCGAAGAAGCAGACGATGCTCAGCACAAGGATTCTGCCCTTGTACCGCTCCAACCAGTTCATCCCGACAATCACATCAAAACTAAGTCCCTCGAACTCTATCAAGTCAATCGGAAACTCTTCTTCTCTAATTTGTACAACAACATCTCGGTGGTAGCGGGTACACCTGATCCGCTCTTTCGACGGGAGAGTGACTAGAAAGTCTGGCATCTCTTCACCGTCTAACCCCAGCCTCTTCGCAAAAGATAGCGAGATAAATGAATGTGAGGCTCCGGAGTCGAACAAGATCGAAGCATCCACGCCATTGAGGATTGTGCCGCTCTTGCCGGCATCTACCTCATTGCAGACACTCAGTATACCTCCCGTTCCGAGTGCACAACCTAATTCATTGGCAAACTTATAAGTATTTGGTAATAACACGGTTGACATACTTCAAACAACTCTACTTTATTCATTAACATTCTCTTTACACCATAAGTTGGTTTACACTGCTGACATAACTAACACATACAACACCCTTAACATACACTGGCTTAACACATTACATGGTTACACAAGGCTTTAAAATTGCCTGAAGGTCAAATTCAAACGTCCGGGTTTCATGTGTGTGGCATTGATCACTGTCGAAGGTGCGGTATTCAGTTTGATCTTCTTGATACCATGATATAGCATCCTTGACTGCCCACCCATGATTAACACATCTCCTGATTTCAACACTAACTTCTTTGCGAGATCAGCACGCTTCTGCTCGCCATATATAAACACTACGGTATCACCAATGGACCAAGACACCATGGGTACTCCCTTACTTAGAGACTCGGGTGACTCGTACTTATCTTGGTGTAACCCTAACCGTCCATCTATCTTGTAGAAGTTCACAATACATAAGTCTGCTTTAACACTTGGTATTGAATCCGATTCAACTTGCTGAGCAATTCCCACGACGTGGTTAACGACAGCATGGAACTCCTTAGGTATCCTCGGTACAGTTGCTCCGTCTTCAGCTCGCTTGTCTTGATATGTCTTGGTGTAAGGATTCCAGTCCTTACCCATGCACATCATCTTCAATTTCATCCTCGATCCGCTCGGGTATTCGGGTGTGTAGAAACCTCTGGGTGCTGCTCTCAGTTAGTCGTATCGTCAGATGATGTGGATTTGTGCTTCCAGTGTTAGGTATCCACTCAACAGTATCATACCTGGCTGGATAACCTGACATTGCTCCATTGGGAAATCGGTGATGCTGATGGTGGTTTCTTCAGGGTTTGGTGGGGTGGGATTGGATAGCAAATATAGAAGGTTCCTAAGTTTTCAAATTACCTAATTGAAACAGTGCATTTATCCTAACAGGATCCGACCTTGATCCCAATGTAACAGTGTATCTATCCTAAAATGGCCTGATCTGACATTCGGTCCTACATTACCTGATCTCGAACCCAGAATCTTTGTGAGAGTAGAGAGAGAAAGAGAGCCTCTATTAGAATCGGATGTGTGTTTGATTGCCCAAAAACCGTGTCTTATTTCATGGGGGTACACCCTTATTTATAGTTTTTTGGGCCTGGTCCCTTTGGTGCCAGCCTGTATTTTACATGCTTAAGTACAGTTCTACCCCCTCTTTAGTATCTTTGACCGACCACAAGCGGCCGGTCGAGTGACATTTTGCTTTGCTTAAGTCCCATTTTCATCCGGCTAAGGCGGCCGGATGCTCTACAAGCCTCTAATCTCATCCGGCCAGAGCGGCCGGATGCTCTACGTGCCTTTAATCTCATCCGGCCAGAGCGGCCGGATGCTCTACGTGCCTTTAATCTCATCCGGCCAGAGCGGCCGGATGCTCTACGTTGCCTGCTTTGGTCCGGCGCCATTTCTTCCCTTCTCATCAGTCCCACAAGTTCTATCTTTCTGAATTTCGGTGAAGAAAATAGAACTTCTGTGTCTTGTGTTTTGGTGAAAAAATTTCGCGACTGCCTGCGGCCAGCTCTGGGGCCCTCTCTTTGGCTGCGGCCAGCTCTGGGGCCCTCTCTTTGGTTTACTCAAGCCTTGTTGTCTCCTTATCTCAGTCCCACAAGTTCTTTTTCTTCCTATGCGGAGAAAAGGAACTTCTTATTGACCACGTGCGTAGCTCGTGTCTTGGTGTATTCCTCTTTTCGAATTTTCCGCCCGTTACCGATGTAGAATATGCAGGGCCTTCCTTTCGACTAGACGTCGGTAGCGCCTTTAGGAAGCGTGCGGCCCTTTCTCTTCCCCTGTAAAAAAAAGACACTTTTGTTCGCACATATATATATATTTTTATTTGAGCGGGAAAAAACTTCTCTTAAAGCCCAACTCTTCGAGTTCTTTCCTCTTTCCTCTACTGGCCCGTTTCTTCGACCTCTCTTCTCTCTTCTTCCCTTGCCTTCCTACCGCTTGTGCTTGCCCGTCTTTCTTTGCCGTCACTCTTCAATTTTCGCCAAGCTTTGACGATGTCTTCCTCTTCCGCCAAACAGAGCAAACTTGCTGCCAAATTTCCGCCCGCCATCGGAGCGATACAAGGCTCTCAGTCTCCTAACGGCTTTCGCCCTTCGCTCCTGAAGCCAGTAAGACCCTTCCGTTCTGGGCGTCAACCCTCTCCTTCTTCTCTCAATTACTCTTCCCTCTGTGATTGTCTCGGGGGTGTCGAAGCCCCACTTGGGACACAAATTTTTTTGCCATCCTCTGATTCTCACCCTAGCGACGATTTCGGTCGCGGGTACGTTGTCTACGCCGATTTCTTCCGATCCGGCTTGACTATTCCCCCACACCCTTTCGTGCTAGGGTTCCTTCTCCGTCGCTGCTGCACCCTCGCTCATCTTCACCCGAAAGCCATCTCACACCTTCAGGCTTTTGTTTCCCTTTGTGACGATATCAAAATTCGGCCGGAGGGTACCGACTTCGTCCGATTCTTCACGGTTAGGAAGGATCCTGACAGCCTAACCCTCATTGCGAAGAGTGGGTACTCCCTTTTCGACTATAAAAAGGCTCACGAGTGGGGGTCGCGGTGGTTCGTCATCGTTCCTCCGTCCGGCCGAGTGTTGGGCATCCCATACGCTGCTGAGGCCGGAAAAGGTCAGTTGATCAGCCCCGAAACTCCTCCGGCTGAAATGCCTATTTCGAAGGTTCTGAGGGCAGTAAACAAGAAACTGCCGACCGTCGAGGCGTTTTTTACAAAAGAACGCTTGTCTTCTCTGAAGACATACCACAGTAAGTGTTTTTTTTGTTTAGTATGAATTCTGTCGTTTCTTTCGGTCTCCTTATTGTTTGGATGTATTGTCGCAGACTTTTTCCAGAAGGGGACAAAATCGGTCCCTTCCATAACTGGAACTTCGTCACCTTTAAGAATGGGGGCGAAAAAATTAACTACTATGACACGCTGGATGCGGCCACCGATGCGGCCGAGCAGCTTTTGGAGAACGCTGCTCCGGCAAAGCGTTCCAGACGAGAAGTTGGAGATGACCAAGCCGGTAACTTGAAGAAAAAGAAGCGGCTTGAATCTCTGTACATGCTGACGCCGGATTGTCAGGTACATGGCACGTGAGCCCCAAGTCTGGGCGCCGTGTCTTTCTTCCACTCACCCCTGGTTCGGGTTTAGACTTTAGTTCTCGCCCGGGGCGGGAGTCCGGTCATCCGACTCCCATTTGCGAGCAATTTCCTGACTTGACGAGTTACTTTTCCTCAGATCCTGCTCAGGAAAATACCTTGGGGGCCACAGACCTTCACGTCAGTCCTCCGGCTAAAGAAGGTTTCGGGTGCCTCGCCGCTTTCCCCCATTCTTTTATTTTTCTTAGTTTTTAGTACTTTTCTATTTCCAGCTTCACCCTTTTGGTCCTAACTGCTTTTTATTATTGCGGCAGCTCCTGCTGCTCCTGCCAAGAAAAGACTGAAAAAAAAACCTCAAAGCCAAAGGCCGCAGAGCCAGGGGGTTTAGAAGAAGGACAAACCTCCGGCGACCGTGAAGCTTCAGGATCATTCTCTATTGACGTTGCTGCGGCTGTGGATGCGGCAAGGGAAATAGCAATGGAGTATCGGCAAGTGCCGGAGAACCCTGAGCTTCGAAGTAAGCAAAGGGAGGATTACATGGCCTCCTCTACGCCGGAGGGCCCTATGCCGGAGGGTCCTGAGCCCCAGGGTGAGCAGGGAGAAGGCCACATAGCTTCTTCCTCTTCTTCCCCTCCCCCTCCTGCTCAGGAGTCTTACACTGGTCCCTCCCAAAAGGAAGGGTGGTTTTACCATCGCGGGCACCCTCTTCCTTTGATAACCTGCGATGCCGCTAAGTATTCCTCTATTTGGAAGGAGGCAATTAAGAGATCCGGTCATCCAGACGGGATCTTTGCTCCTCCGGCGACCTTCACTGCCACCAAGAAGAGGCTGCGGATCGGGGATGGGGGGCGGATGCCATCATGCGGCATTCTATCCCAGCAAAAGAGGCGTTCGACATGATGTGGGGAGGAATCTTTCAGGTTGACATTCTCGTCACTTGTATTCTTCTTCTTTCGTTTCATTTTTGGGTTTCCTGAACTTATGTATTGTATTGTTTTTTTTTAGGTGATGTCCATGGCCCAAAGTGCTGAGGTTCACTTTGGCAGCCTCCAATCCAGGCTTCGCTATGAGGAAAGCCGAGCCAATAGAGTTGAAGAGGAGCTGAAGCTGTCCCGCTCTTCTCATGACGCTTATATTGACCAGGTCGAATATGAGATCGACCGCAAGGCAAAGGAGAGGACTGAGGCGATTAACAAAGACCTGCAGTTGTCCCGGCGTGAGTGCGAGCGTCAGCGCGATGAGTATGAGGCGCAGCTGAAAAAACTCGGGAAGAGAACTTCTCTCTGAGAGGCCGGATCAAGGAGGCTGATAATACATTGATAGAGGTATGAAATCGCCTCTCGTTTTTCCTTGAATAAGGGCCAGCTAATTTGATCTTTGTTTGACCTGGACATTATGTTGGATCAGGTTCGCTCCATGCACCGGAACGAAGTAAACAATCTTCGGAGTGAAGTAAACAACCTTCAGGCAGAGAAAGTCTTTTTCCACCAGGAGGGGAAATCTTTCAAGCAGGAGGCTGAAGAGCTTGTGCTGGAGAAGCAGACTCTTCAACGGGAGAATGAAGCTCTTGTTAAGGAAAAAGAAAAGCTTATGCAAGAGCACGACCGCCTGCTGGAAGAAAAGGCCGCGCTGGAAGAGCAGTCAAGGTCTTCCTTTGATCAAGAGAAGCAGTCTCTGCTCCGGGATTGTTCTCTTTTGGAAGAAGAGAAGAAAGCTCTCGTTGCGGATAAAACCGCCCTTATGGAAGAGAAAGCGAGGCTGGAGGAGAAAGTGAGAGAGCTGGAGGAAGCCAAGTCCCGGTCTCAAGCGGAGAATACCGAGCCATTAGGTCATGGTAAGCTTTCAGGCCTTCAACTTTTTTCCTCTCTTTTTGGCCCTTTCTTCTTCTTATTCTTTTTGTTCCGGCTAGGCATGAGTGCTGCCAATTTATTGAAGCACGTCACCCAGTTGAGTGGACGGATAGCCCGTGCTAAGGAGGAGCTGTCATCCGCCAATTCTGAACGTGACAAGTACCGTGCCCAAGTCCTGACTCTTGAATCTCAAGTGACCAGGCTCAAGTCATTCTCTCGGCAATCTCAGGAGGAGATACAGAAGCAAGGCACCATCAACGCTCATTTAAAGGAGTCCTTTGCTTCTCAATGCCGCCGGTTAGTTGACATCTGCCAGCAGATCGTCTCGGATCACTCTCTCGAGAAAGGAGAGTTGCTGGATGATGACCTGTATAATAAGTTGGAATTCAAGGCTGTTGCCCAGAAATCCAACTTCTTCTTGGAACTTGAGAGATTCTGCCGCAGTCCCGGAGAGACATGCTTTGGTGCTGGTGAAGCCTCATTCCTTCCAGCCGGAAGCAACATCCTGCCGTCCGCCGGAGAGATGCAGCATCTTGCCAGGAGGTCTAAGTCTTTCGGGAGTGTAGTAGGTAGCGGCGATAGATTATTAACCGCCGGAGAAGAAGCTGCTGACAAAGAAACTGCAAAGGCAGTAGAATAGAGTAGAATAGAGGTTTTTATTTCTAGAGAAGTTCTTGTTACAACATGTATTTTCTGTTTCTGCCGAATGATCATATGTTGTAATTGTCTCTACCCCATAATTTTGGGAGAAATATAAGCTATATTTTATCATCTCTTGTTATTTGTCTGCCGGAGCAACTCTTTTTGAGCCGAGTTTTCTATTGTCGCGATATTTCTTTCTCCTGTCTTCTACCTCTCTTTTAAATGATGCATGTGTAGTTATCTTATGCAAGTTATGGCCGGCGCGGTTTGCAGCTTTGGATTTTTGTTCCGGCGAGCCCCCTTTTTCCTTTTGGAGCATGGTTATCTGGTTTTAAGCTGGATCTTCCTGCAGCTTGTTGGTCAGTTTTGTTTTGATAATAAAAAAAAAGGTCATGTCAGCTTGCGGCACGTTGGCCGGATGCTGTTTTTTCAAGGCGTGATAGCCTGCGGCCGTTGGCCGGCGCTTTTCTTTTTTTTTAAGGCATGACAGCCTGCGGCTCGCTGGCCGGTGTCTTTTTCTTTCAAGGCATGATAGCCTGCGGCTCGTTGGCCGGTGCTTTCTTTTTCTTTCAAGGCATGATAGCCTGCGGCTCGGCCGGTGCTTTCTTTTCTTTCAAGGCATGATAGCCTGCGGCTCGTTGGCCGGTGCTTTCTTTTTCTTTCAAGGCATGATAGCCTGCGGCTCGTTGGCCGGTGCTTTCTTTTTCTTTCAAGGCATGATAGCCTGCGGCTCGTTGGCCGGTGCTTTCTTTTTCTTTCAAGGCATGATAGCCTGCGGCTCGTTGGCCGGTGCTTTCTTTTTCTTTCAAGGCATGATAGCCTGCGGCTCGTTGGCCGGTGCTTACTTTCAAGGCATGATAGCCTGCGGCTCGTTGGCCGGTGCTTACTTTCAAGGCATGATAGCCTGCGGCTCGTTGGCCGGTGCCTTTCAAGGCATGATAGCCTGCGGCTCGTTGGCCGGTGTTTCTTTCAAGGCATGATAGCCTGCGGCTCGTTGGCCGGTGCTTTCTTTTTCTTTCAAGGCATGATAGCCTGCGGCTCGTTGGCCGGTGCTTACTTTCAAGGCATGATAGCCTGCGGCTCGTTGGCCGGTGCTTACTTTCAAGGCATGATAGCCTGCGGCTCGTTGGCCGGTGCTTACTTTCAAGGCATGATAGCCTGCGGCTCGTTGGCCGGTGCTTACTTTCAAGGCATGATAGCCTGCGGCTCGTTGGCCGGTGTGCTTCTTTCAAGGCATGATAGCCTGCGGCTCGTTGGCCGGTGCTTACTTTCAAGGCATGATAGCCTGCGGCTCGTTGGCCGGTGCTTTCTTTTTCTTTCACATTCCAAAAAATAATACTTTTTATTGATGAGTTATAAATTTTACACATAGAATTTTTTCAAACATTCTCCATGCCAAGAATGCGGCAACTCATATCCCTCAGCATTTTTTAAGCGGTATGAAGCCCGTCCTGTCTTCTGGTGTATGATGTATGGTCCTTCCCATTGGGGCTCCAGCTTCTTGGGTTGCTTAACTTCTCGGAGGACTAATTCCCCTGGGGCAAAACTTCGTTCTTTCACCCTCCTGTTGAAATACCTTTCTACCTTAGATTTATCTTTTGCCATCCTTACTGCGGCGGCTGTCCTGGTTTCTTCAAGGAGATCAAGGTGATCCTGTACCCCCTGATTGTTGGTCTCTTCGTCATATGATTCCCATCTTATGGACGGCACCACAATCTCTGCCGGAATGACGGCTTCTAAACCATACGTCAATCTGTAAGGCGTCTCTCCTGTCGGTCCTCTTTCTGTTGTTCGGTACGACCATAGGACCTGGGGTAGCAATTCTGCCCACTTTCCTTTTTTCTCATCGAGTTTCCTTTTTATCGCCTTTACTATTTGGCCATTTGCATTCTCAACCTGCCCATTCGCCTGAGGATGGGCTACTGATGCAAATCTCAAGTCGATCTTCCATTCTTCACAAAATTCTCGGAAGCCTTCGCAATTGAACTGTGTTCCATTATCAGTTACTATGGCTTTTGGTATGCCAAACCTGCATACCACATATTTCCAAATGAATTCTTGTGACTTCCTAGCTGTGATGGAGATAGTAGGCATTGCTTCAATCCACTTTGTGAAGTAGTCGATAGCAACGTACATGAATTTGAACCTTCCTGGTGAAGCCTCCGGGAATGGGCCCACGATGTCCAATCCCCACATAGCGAAGGGAATTGGGCATAGAACAGATTTTTGCTCAGCCGGAGGAGTGTGTATCTTATTTCCATGTTCTTGACACTTGCGACATCTTCGTATATATTCTTTGCAGTGCTCCATCATTTTCGGCCAGAAATATCCGAGTCTTAAGATTTTGTGAGTTGTGGTCCTTTCCCCCTGGTGATTTCCGCAGAGCCCATCATGTATCTCTCTTACTAACTCTGCTCCTTCAGCTATGGTGACACACTTCAGAGCAGGTCTTGCAAAAGATCGTCTATACAGCTGGTTATCCTCAATAAAGAATGATGCGGCCCGCCTCTTTACTATCCTGGCCTCTTTTTCTTCCTCCGGCAGTTTTCCATGCCGTATGTAATCTATAATCGGGGTCATCCAAGATTCTTCTTGATCATTTGCCCCTACCGCCAATACCTGAGCTCCTTCTATACTTGGGGTGGTTTTGACTTCCAGCCATATCTCATTGGGTACTCTTTCGGCCATACTTGCCAATTTGGCCAAGGCATCAGCTTCGACATTCTCTTCACGTGGAAGATGTTTTAGCTCGCATTTTTGGAAATTTGCCTTTAGTTCCTGGACCTTGAGCAAGTACCTCCATAGTTTTTCTTCTTTAACCTCGTAGATGTTGTCACTTTGTCTCGTCACTAACATAGAGTCTGAATACACCTCTAACTCTGTTAAAAATAGGTTATACTTTCATAAGTGTTATCCCAGACAGATTTTTATAAATATGAAAATAAACAGAGAAGATATCTATTCTATGAAACCTGTCGCCCCGAGGGCTGTGGCTACTTCCAAACCCTGGATAAGAGCTTCGTACTCGGCTTCATTATTAGTGACGTCAAAGTCCAGCCGGAAGGCATAATTCAAGCTTTGCCCATCCGGCGCCTGCACCACTATTCCAGCTCCTGCCCCACTTTTACATCGAGCCCCATCAACCAAGATGACATATGGACTCTGAGTTTGTTTCCTTTCTTTTGCGAAGCTTGTTTCTGTTATGAAGTCTGCTAAGGCCTGAGCTTTAATCGCCGTTCTGGGCATGAAGTGAATTTCATATTGTGTCAGCTCTACTGTCCAGCTTACCATCCGGCCGGAGGCATTCGGGTTGTTCGCAATTTGCTTAAGCGGCCAATTGGTCCTGACAAAGATTCGGTGCGACTGGAAGTAGGGTCGTAGTTTTCTTGATGCCACTACTAGTGCGAACAAGACTTTCTCTATATTAGTGTACCGTCCTTCTGTCGGGCTCAAGATTTTGCCTGTATAGTAAACTGGTATCTCCCTTTTCTCTTCCATGATTAAGACAGCTGCAACCGCCCAATCTGTTGCGGACAAGTAAAGGTATAGATCCTGTCCCGGAGCAGGTACACCCAATTTAGGTAAATCCCGGAGCATCTCCTTAATCTTCTCAAATGCTTCTATACACTCTTGTCCCCACTGGAATTTACTGTTCTTCCTTAGAATATTGAAGAACGGGATTGATTTTTCCTGAAGCTTAGAACAGAACCTACTTAACGCTGTGAGTCTTCCGTTCAAAGCTTGGACATCTTTGATATTTCTTGGTGGGGAAAGGTCGAGGATTGCCTGACTTTTTTCCGGATCAACTTCAATACCTCGCTGCCCAACAATGAAGCCAAGAAACTTCCCTTTGGTTACTCCAAACACACACTTCTCTGGATTTAGCTTGATTTGGTATTTATCCAGAGTGTCAAATGTTTCTTCCAAATCCTTCATGTGTTGTTCCTTTGACGGGCTTTTCACAACTATGTCATCAACATAAGCTTCCACATTCCGGGCAATTTGTTGACAAAACACTTTGTCAATCATTCGCTGAAAAGTGGCCCCTGCATTCTTTAGGCCGAAAGGCATTACTTTGTAACAGAATGTTCCGGCTGAAGTAATGAAGGAAGTTTTTTCCGAATCATCCTCTTTCATTTTTATTTGATTATAGCCGGAGAAAGCATCCAAAAAACTTAACACAGAACTCTGGGCAGTTGAGACCACCAATCTATCTATTGATGGTAGGGGATAAAAATCCTTAGGACATGCCTTATTTAAATCTGTGAAATCCACGCACATTCTCCATTTTCCATTTGCTTTTTTCACCATGACAACATTAGCCAACCACCGTGGATAAGCAACCTCCCTGATGAATCCGGCTTTAAGGAGTTTTTGGACCTCGGTTCGTGCGGCTAAATCTCTTTCTTCCCCTATTACCCTCTTCCTTTGCCGGACTGCCGGATGCTTAGGGTCTACCCTGAGCTCATGCCGGATAACGCTTGGGTCTATACCAGGCATCTCGTCCGTGCTCCAAGCGAATGTTGTCCTTCTTTTTTCCAGGAACCTCATTAAGTGAGTTTGCTCTCCACTGTTAAACGCAGTTCCTATTTTAAAAAATTTAGAAGGGTCAGATTTTAAATGTACCTCTCTGGGGGAGTCTTGGATTGTTCGACATTCCTCCTTCTCTTGATCCGGCCCTGGGGAAGAAGGTAACTTTCCCTTAAACTCCTTGTCCGATCCCACAGTTTTGATCACTTCCTCACTAGGAAGGCTGTCCATGATGCGGACTTCACACATTCGTGCCATTTTTTGGCTTCCTCTTATCGTAACCACCTTTCCACTTGAGGTTAAGTACTTCATTTTTAAGTGATGGGTGCTGTGAATGGCTTTGAAAGCATTGATCCCTGGCCTTCCAAGGTACATGTTATACCCGGAAAGACCTGGTACAATAAAAGCTGTGAGCTTTTCTGTCCTTCTTTCGTCTCCTTGCCCCAAGGTCATTGTGAAATCTATACTGCCGGAAGACGTGGTAGAGACGCCTCCCACAAATCCCCCTAGAACCGCCGAATAGGGTTTGATCCGTTCTTCCGGCACTTCTAACCTCCTAACCGCTTCAGCTGATATGACATTCGCTCCGGCCCCACTATCGATTAAAATTCCCTCCATCATTCGATCATTTACCTGCGCACGAATGACGAGTGGGTCGTTGTGGGGGTATAGTACTCCTTCTTCATCCTCGTCGGAGAAGAAAATTGGAGGAAAACTTTCCTTTTTGGCGATTTTCCTCTCCGGGAGCTCTTGATGCACTTGATGAATGTGTCTTTTCCTTTCATTAGGGGTTAGTGGTCCTACTTCTGAAAAAAGTCCTGTGAGTTTTCTTAGAGGAAGTTTTGTTAGCTTTCCTTTTGGAAAAGAAAGGAGGTTTGTTAATAGTAAAGAATGCGAAAAGAATGGAAATTTTATTTCTCCTTTTGGCAATATGATTTTTGACAACCTATGCGATACAAAATTTCATCCTAAAACAGATTGCAAATTGTACTCCAAATGTTTATCCGGAATAAAGGGAAAAGAAACTTTTACTCTCCTTTTTTACAAACCTGTTATCATCCCCACTGATTTGCCGGGATCAAGCCTGGGGTGGATCTCTTCCTCCTGTCGCCCTCGGGGTGTATTCTGGGTACCACCTTGCTGGCCGCCGTATTGCCTTTGTGCTCCGGCCGCCTGCTTTCCTTTCCTCTTATTTTCTTCAATGACTCGGAGCTCTTTGGCCAAGGTAGCACAGTTTACGGTCCGATGGCTGCGGTTCCCGTGATATTCACAGAATGCAACCGGAATTTCTCCCTGCGGCGGCCTCCTAGGCTGAGGAAGGTACCCCTCCCTTACTGCAGCAGCATACTTCCCCGGATCTATGTAGACAATGGCTCTTGCCCCCTGGTGCTGTGCCCCTTGAGAGGAAGACCCGGCGGTAGATTTGCCATAGTATGGCTTGTACCTGGATCCTCCCCTTCCGGCGTTCCCTCCATGCCCCTCTTTCTTTTCCGGCACCCCTGCGGCTTTGAAGCTGTCCGCTAGGCTCTTGGCCTTGTTTTCCGCTATCTCGGATTTCAAAAAATCATGGATCATTTCAGCTAACTCTCCATGAGTTTTCGGCGCCTTCGTTGCGATTTTTCCAGCCAGTCGGGGCTGAGCTAGGCCGTTTCCAAAGGCCTTAATCAAGATTTTTTCATCAACATCATCGATCTCCGCGACTTTCTTATGGAAGCGCTCGCTGTACTCCTTCACAGTCTCCCCTTTTCGCTGCTTGATGTCCATCAACTCTATTGTTTCTTTTTTAACCCTCTTACTCGCAGCAAAGTATTGCTGGAAATCCTCGGTCAATTGCTTGAAGCTCGTGATGGACTGTGGCGGTCTCGTGGAGATCCATCCCAATGCCCTCTTTGAAAGCGTTCCGGGGAACAGATTGCAGAGGGCGAGGGAGCTAATCCCCTGAGTGTTCATGGCGAACATGAACTTTTTGATATGTTGAGCAGGATCTCCAGTCCCGTCATATTTCTCAATTGTCGGAGCGACAAAATGCGGCGGGAGTTTTGCCTTCCTTATCCGCTCTGAGAAGGGGTACAAGCTCATATCTATCTGATCATCTTCTTCCATCTCTTCTTCATCCGCAATTGAATTGCGCTTTCTATCCTTGCTTTCTTCCCCATTGCTGCCTCTGGAATCTCTGTTTTTCAATTGTTCAATTGCCTCCGTCATTTCGTCCCATTTTCTTTGATATTCTTCATCCCTTTGCATCAACTCCTGCTGCAAAGTCTCATTTCCCTCTACGATTTTTTCGTCAATGGATCTGACCAACCCTTTCAGCATGTCTTCAAGATCTTTTTTGGAGATGGCCTCTGGCATTTCCGAACTCATTCCTTCCTCGAGCGGTTTTATCTTCAGTAGCGTTCCTCAATGCTTTCCTTGATCTCGGAGCCATCTTTCTTTCGTGTTCCAATCCTGCAAAAACGTCATTAATTCAGATCTTCGTTATAATCAATCGATCTCAGATTACTTCTCTGTTTCCAGGTGGTCTCGTGGTTGCTTCTTCTTGTTGTTTCCCACAGACGGCGCCAAATGAAACAGTGCATTTATCCTAACAGATCCGGCCTTGATCCCAATGTAACAGTGTATCTATCCTAAAATGGCCTGATCTGACATTCGGGTCCTACATACCTGATCTCGAACCCAGAAATCTTTGTGAGGTAGAGAGAGAAAGAGAGCCTCTATTAGAATCGGATGTGTGTTTGATTGCCCAAAAACCGTGTCTTATTCATGGGGGTACACCCTTATTTATAGTTTTTTTGGGCTGGTCCCTTTGGTGCCAGCCTGTATTTTACATGCTTAAGTACAGTTCTACCCCTCTTTAGTATCTTTGACCGAACCACAAGCGCCGGTCGAGTGACGTTTTGCTTTGCTTAAGTCCCATTTTCATCCGGCTAAGGCCGGATGCTCTTCAAGCCTCTAATCTCATCCGGCCAGAGCGGCCGGATGCTCTACTGCCTTTAATCTCATCCGGCCAGAGCGGCCGGATGCTCTACGTTGCCGCTTTGGTCCGGCGCCATTTCGCCTTTCTTCTCAAACAGTTTCCTAGCCTTGCTTCTCTATTTTCTCTCTCAAGCGCCGTTCATCCTCTCGTTCAGTCAAGACTCCATTGGCGTTGTTTCTGCTGCCAGAGTTCAACTGCGGATTGCCTAGTCTCTGCGGATTCCTGACTTCTTCGAGGTAGGGTTGTCAGATTGCTCTCTCTTTGATTCTTCGGTTCCTGAGTTTTCCCTGTTCTGATTGCCCTCTACAATTTAAATTGTGATCCAGCGTTGGCTCTTGCGTTTCTTTCAATTCTCCTCTGCGGTTGGCTTCGTTTGTGATTTCGGCGTCGGATTCAGGTGAGGGTTGTGTTACAGTTTTTGGATTGCAGTTTCAGTTTCAGGGTTTAAGGTTTATGTTTCTGATTTGGGAATTGCCCTGCAATTGTGTTCTGTTCAGAGGTTTGGAACTGCAGTTTTGGTTTGCGTTGCCGGTTTGCTTTTCGGGATTCTGTGTGGTTGGGCTCTGCTGTCTCCGATTCGGGATTCGTCTATCAATTAATTGAGGTAGGTGGCTTATGGATTCAGTTAGTGTGTTCAGCCATGGGGAGTTTCAATTCTGGGATTGAGTGTGTTCTGTCTCTGCATTGTGTTTGCGAATTCGTCTGTTTAAATTGCTGTTTAATGACGCACAAACCCCCAAGGTTGTTTTCAACAAACTGCTTCTGTTTTATTGTGTTTAAACCTCTGTTTTGATGTGAAATTCGTTTTTGGAAACTACACTTTTTGGTATGTCCGAACGTCTGTCCAAGCTTTGACGTTCGGACATGCCCTGGTGCGCTTTGATTTTCTGAAGATTTTGCCGTGTCCCAACTTCCGTCCGAGCTTTGATGTTCGGACGGGGTGCGAGGACGAGTCCGACTTACAAGTCTCGAATGGTGTCCGAACTTGTAAGTCTGGACAGAAGTTCGGACACCCCCTTCTACTTCTTCTGATTTTGGTTCGACATGTGTCCGAACTTTGACATTCAGACACATGTTCGGACATTACACGTATTTGATTTCCGAAAGCGTCCGAACATCCGTCCGAGCTTTGATGTTCGGACATTCGTCTTATTTTGGCCTATCAAGTCTCGACTTGCATCCGAACGTTGATGTCCGGACACAAGTTCAGACGTGGCACTGTTTTGACCACAACTTGCTCGTTTGAGCTCCGTTTTGACTTTCGTTTGTGGGGTTGGATTCCCCTTCTGATTTCTAAGCTATCTATGTGCTTTATGGTGCCTTTGACTTTCGTAGCGTGTTATGTAGGATATCCTTCTGTTTCACGGGTGATGTTCCCCGTTCTGTTCACAGGTGTTCCACCTGTTCTGTTTACGAGTGAGGTTTCCTCGTTCTGTTCACGAGCTGGTTGCTCGTTCTGTCGGTATGCTGTGATCAACTAGTGTCCCGCTCTGTTTTCTGATTCTGTCTGCCTCTGACTCTGTTAGTCCTTCACTGAGTGGACTTCCGCTTCTGTTTTCTGACATGTTTATGGATGCCTTTCGACTCCCTCTGATTTGGATAATATTCTTTAAATGTTTTGAGCATGCTAGTTGAAGAAGTTGGTCATCTACTGGGCATAGTTGTTTGCTCATTCCCCCTACTCTATCTAACATTGCAGATTGATCAGCGAGGGTTACTTTGCTCAGCTTCTGGAGTTTTGTTCGTTATGTTATTTTGATCCTTTTGAGGCATTTGTATTTGACTTTGAGCCTTTGGGCCTCTCCAGTTAGCTTCCGCTTTTGTTATTCGTTTGGTGGGTTTTGTAATGACTTTCGGGATGTTTCAACATCGCTTTGTTAATGCTTTTATGCGAGTATTCGTTTTGGGCCTTGTTTGGTTATTTGTTTAAGTTCGTTTATTAGAGTCTTGCGTTATTATGTAATAATACGCGGCGTGTAATACCCCTAACTCCTAGGCCAGTGTTTGGGGGTGTTACACAATGTTTTAAGCAAAAATCTGGAGCTTGTGCTTTCTCTATAAAAGGAGTAGAGTTGCTACTGATTCTTTACAATTCATATTTCCACACCACCAACTCCTTCAAATTCACAACTCATTCACATTATCATGAGTCACTCATCAAATTCTGAAAACACTTCTAATATCATATGGGAGCATGAATTCCTTTCCGATACAGAAGAGAGTGATGTTTCAATGGTGGATAATGAATCAATCCACAACTAGGAACTCCACAACCAAGAAGAATCTACTTGAAGTAATGATTAGGTGGGGGTGTATGACAGTTCAATCTTGTGGGAAGCAGAATCACTCCTAGATTCATATGAAGACAACAATGATTTTTCAATGGAGTCAGTTGCAAGCAATGAAGTGCATGACAGCTCCATTTTGTTAGAACTCGAATCACTCTCCAATTCATATGAAGGTGAGAGTGATGAGTCAGTAGGTAGTAATGATGATTGATAAAATCAATTATGTTGTAACTCGTTGTAACTTAGTTTTTTTGTTACTTTGTTGTTGTAACTTAGTTTTTCTTTAACTTTGTTGTTGTAATTTAGTTTTTCTTTAACTTTGTTGTTGTAACTTATTTTTTTCTTTAACCTAGTTGTTGTAACTTTGTTTTTCTTTAACTTAGTTGTTATAACTTAGTTGTTCCAACTTTGTTGTTTTACTCATTGTGACTGAAATTTGGTCATTCAATTCTCATTTGTTTCAGAAAAAATTGTCTCCCCACAACATTCCAACTTATTCAACTAAGTTTGGTGGAAAAAAAACTTGTACCGCAAATAGTAAAGTTTTTGCTAATCGCAGTACAAATTAATTTTAAATCATATTAATAGTGTAAACACATAAAAATGTAATGCAACACTCTTTTTTTAAAAAAAAATTCCAGTATTGATTACAACAAAAAAGTAACTAGCGAAATTCGGTAGTAATCAACTACAAACTTCTTGGGTTAAATTACTTTCAGATATAATTTTTTGAAAAAAAACACAGGGACACATCATTACATGGTTACAACGTTAATATGATTTTAAAAAATTTTGTACTGCGGTGATTAGTAATTTTGTACTGCGAATAGCAACCCCCTTTCAAAAATTACTTTCCCTATCCATGTGGTTTCACCTTTTTTACATCCGGCAACTTTTCTATTTTTGTTCAACTTAAGAGATGCTGAAATGTTGTCAAAAGTTGATGAAACTTTCATGGATGATGCTAAACTGTTATATTTTGGTCTAAGACCAAATTTAAAGTTTTTTAAAGCTCACATGTGACACGTGGGACCCAATGAACACATGTTCACATGTCACATGTTTTATTGGTTCCCACAGATCACATATGAGCTTAAAAACCTTTGGATTTCATGCCGGACCAAAATATAACATTTTAGCATCGTCCGTGTAAAGTTTCATCAACTTTGGACAACATTTAAGCATCTCTTATGTAGAAAAGTAGCCAGATGTAAAAGAGGTGAAACCACATGGGTGGGAAAAGTAATTTTTGAAACCACATGGGTGGGGTGTGCAATTTCACCAAACGTCATGGGTCGGGAATGTAATTTTCCCAAAAAAATGACTCATGTAGTGCTCTTTTTTTTGGAACCCTAGGTTCAAATCCATGACCTGTTTCATCAAGCTATGTTTAGGGTTATTTCGTTATGGTTTGTTCAGTTGTTGTTTTCCTTTTTAATCGATGGCGATAACCACGTAGGTGGTGGTACGATGGTTGGTCTGTGTGGGTTGAAAGTTTTTGGTGGCTTGCTAGGTTTGGAATGTGGTTAGGGTTAGGCACTATGACCTTTAGGGTTTATTCGATGATTGTTAATTAATTATTTGTCTCCAACACTACTCTTGTAACGTCCTACGGGATTTAGTTGTATATAATGGTTTGCTTGATTGAGGCTAGATTGGTGGGTGGGGCTGCAATCTCTAGGTTTGTAAATTAACTATGTCTAAGTAATGGTAGTTTATGTTTCAAAAAATATATAGACTAACCCTTATGAGAGATATTTTGCAAAGAAGCTTTGGAATCAAGTGTTATACCAAAAGTTTGACCTTGGAAAGAGTCTCGTTAGACATGAATGCATAAGGGGGTAAAACGGTCAAAAGATGCTAAATTTCTAGTCGACAAGGACATTTTCGGTATTTTCTATCCTTGCATGATTAACTCAGACACCTTAAGACGACTGTGGCAGCTTAATCATCATGAAGGACATTTTTGTAATTTTTAGGAGTTTTTGTTTCTATAAAATTAGATTTTAATGCATATAATAAGCTAACTTTTTAATAATCAAAGCCTCAAGTCTTCAAAAAAAAGAAGAAAAGGCTTCCATCCATCAAAATAAAAGTTGCAATCTAGTTATTAGGCACATCCATGACCGAAAGCCTATAAAATTTTATTTCAAGCCCAAAGCCCAAAATTATAGGAAAAATACAAGTCATCTTGTAACTTTCTCTCTTTTCCGAAAATGGTCCAAAACAACTCGAAATGCCATGAAATTTTAACATGATAAAAGATTAGCTTTAGAGCATAATGGCTTTAGAGTTTAGAATATTAAAATTTTTAGTCATTTTCTATTTATTTCTGGAGAGGTCTCCTGGAAAATTGATTTTAAATTATTCATTCGTCAAAATAAATTAATTTTTCATTGGAACATTCAGAAAACATCCTCCTTTACATGCTAGCAAAATCTCATGATCAAATTCCCTTCACAAGTTTACCCGACCAGTTTTGGTAAACTTGATTCCTTTACCAAGATTACTCTATCTTATTTGTTGACTATATAAGGAATCTTTCCTACTGACTCGATATACAATCTAGAACCCTAAGAAGTCAGAAAGGACTGTCATCAACCCTCTCTCCACGTTTTTTAAACTCCCGACCACATATTCATGCCGAAATTCCACCGAAATCCATGAAAATGGAATCTTTGAACTCCCACCACCAATTTCACCATCAAAAATCATCTTAATCACCACAAAAACGTGAGAAATCTCATGAAAATCAAGTGGTCAGAAGCTCGGGTCATTGTCAAATTGGATCTTCCATCAATGAAGCTTTTGAAGATTCCCGACATGAAGAAACCATCAATTCCCAAAGTCAAAACAGGTTAGAATTCAAATCCTTCGATCCCTCTGATCATTATACACACTCAGTATCAATTTTAACTCGGTTCGACCTTTTCTAGCAATTTAATTAGGGTTTGTGAGCCTCGATTTTAAACCCTATCCTATGTTGATTAAAGTTGATTAGGATCTAGTCGGGTTTTAGGTCCACTTATAACCTAAGATTAATAACTATGTCATAAAACAATAATTATTAAAACCTAAGCTAGCTCACTGGAACCTATTATGAGTCGCCACCTAATTTTAACCTAGATCAAATTAGGAAAGGAGAGTTCGGGTTCGGGGGCTTGATATTCGACTTAATTAGGGTTCAATTACTTTCATTACCCCTAGAAGTCGTTTCTCTTCTACTTAGTTTAATTACGGCTTATTACGAGTCGTTTTAACCTAAGTGCGCGCTTCTGTTTTTTTTTATTTTTTAACGCTTTTTGACAGAAAATTAAAGTGGAAATTAAAATACCTAAACTAGGGTTTCGGAGGCAGAATTAGGTCAAGTTTTGTTTTCGTCCGTGGCTACGGACCTAATGTCCGAACCCACGGACCCTAGTTAACTTAATTACATAGAAAAGTCAAATTTAAACAGAAACGAGATTTTGAAAAGTCCGGGGCCACGGACAGGACATCCGTGGGCCCGAACATGTTTTATGAAACCCTAAATTTTGAAAATAAAAATATCCCGCCACCGTCCGGGGGCGTCCGGCTTTCGGACAGGGCGTCCGGGACCCCGGACATAGCGTCCGTGGGTGCGGACCACCCTCGGACGGCGGCGTTGAGGCTGTTCCCGAAGGTGTTTTTGGCTCAAATTTTATGGGTGCGTAGCCTGAAATTCTAAACACGTTAGTGATTGAAAGTTTACAATTTGAATTCGAATTAAACACGAAACTTAGCAAACAAGTTATTGGGCAGAAGCGAAAACAAACGCTAATTCAGAAGCGATAAAAAGTCAATTCGACTCCAGATTTTAACACAGAGTAGTTAAAGTTGAACAAAGTCAGAAAACAAGGCTTCAACCTGTTTTACCTTCAGATTTAATGAGACTCTTCACAACGGGGATCTTTTGATGCTTCGTTGATGCCGGTTTTGGATTGACTTCGAATTGTGCTTCTGACTCCTCCTTCTTTATGCTGTTAAGGACGTTTCTCTTCTGTTTTTGTGGTGGTTTTGTGTTTTTGGTGCTTGGAAGTTCAATAGGAGAAGGAAGGATGAGTTTTTGGTGATTTCGGAGTGATTTCTGCAGTGTTTCGGTATTGGGAGTGTTGAAAACGTGGGAGGCAAGTAGACGGCTGTGTCTTCTGACTATGGGGATCATCTACCTTACCCTAGGTCGTTTTTTGGAAGGCCTTTTATAGAAAGAGCATGGCCAAGTTGATAGAACAGAATTTTTATCTAAAACCTTGATTTTGTGCTCTAAGAGAATCTGATTTTTTAAAATATTTTGCAAGCCGATAAAAATTATGACAATTTAACTGAAGGTAAAGAATGATTTTTAGGAATTTTGAGAGTTGGAATAGGGTTATTTTGATAAATAACCGATTAGATAAAAATCTCACAATATGGAATCTCCCAAAATTCATAACTTATTATTGGAAAGTCGAAATTACAAAATTCCAACGGCATTAGTCTCTAATAATCATCCTCTACCCTGTGTTAAAATTTCATGACATTTTGTTTTGATTTCGGTATTTTCCAGAGGAGAGAGAAAATTGCAAAAATGATTGAATTTCTCTTTAAATTTTGGGATAAGGTTCCAAATAAAATAAATTCAGGTTTATGACTGTGTGTAGTCATGCTAACCATGTGACAATTTTATTTTAATTTTGAAAACCCTTTTATTTCTATTTTTAGGTTATTTCATGTGTTAATTATTAAAGAAACTAGCTTATTAAAAGCTTAATTTCCAGAATAAATATTATCAGAAAATCATGAAATACCTTTCATAATGACTATGATATTTGGAAGTGTTTGGAGATGATGAACAAGTCATATGAAAATAGAAAATCCCGAGAATGTCCTTGGAAAATCCTGCATCGGTGCATTTTGACCATTTTGCCCTTTGTAACACGTATGCCTTAGAGACTACTCCGAGGGGGTTGAAATTTTGGGTATAACAGGGTTTATATTTCTTTTTGCCTTTTAACTTGCTTTATTAGTTTCGTCATAAATTCGACTTCAAATTGAACTATTTTGATCACTAACTTGTGTAAAATCTTGCAATGAATCTAACTATAAAAATGTGAGCTGAAAACATTGCCGGAAAGTGCCTGAAAGCCACTGTCCGTGGGTGATCCGTACCTACGGACGTCCTGTCCGGGGTCCTGGATAGCCTGTCCGGGGTCCTGGATAGCCTGTCCGTGGCCACGGAGGCCCTTGGACGGTGGCAAGATTTCACAATTTTTAAGTTTTAGGTTTTTTTATAGCAAGTTCTGGCTCACAGACACCCTGTCCGTGGCCCCGGACTCTTTAAAATTTTGTTCATCTTGCAAATTTGATGTTTCTATATAACTAGATTAGTTAGGGTCCGTGGGTACGGACATTAGGTCCATAGCCACGGACATTTCAAAATTTGGCCTAAATCGACTGACGTAACCCTAATTTAGGTATTTATAATTTTTACTTTCACTATATGTCAAAAAATGCAAAATTATAGAAAACTGTGCACCTCGGTTAAATCGACTTTACTCAGGACCCACACTAGGCAGCCCCCGCCAGAGACTCACACCTTTTTAGGTGATGTGAATAAGTGGGGGAAAAGATGAGGATGTCGTCTAACCACATCCCCTTAACACCCGGGCTTCGGCTCCAAGCATTTCTCTGGAAGTATCCTTACCGAACCCAATGTTTGATCAGTTAAAGACCCGACCGTAGACGCACACCTTACGGTGATGTGAAAAAAGTGAGGAAGCCCAAAAAGGATGGCGTGCAAACCCTATCCCCTTGTGGTGACCTATGCCCAAGACCCAAGCACTTCTCCGGATCAATCCATACCCACTTGTTCGCATCGCCTTGTGAGGCATATGCATTTGTGTGATTTCCCTTGTATGATTTCCCTTCATGTGTTTGTATTTATCCCAGAACAAATTCCCCTGGGCGTCCGGCCCAATACCCACGTTAAATCTTCAGTTCCTTCTGGCCCAAATGATTTACCTCACAGACCTCGTGGCCCAAACAATTTCACCCTCGTAAAAGTTTCCATAGGCCCACATATCTCACATTCTTAAATTATGGCCCAAAAGTGTTTTCAGTCCACTATAATCCAATTCCCATCAGGTTTTGATCCATCTCTCTTTACTAACTTTAAACAGGGGTAAGTCAAGATTCCAAAAAGAGGTTAGGATAGAAGTGTCGGTTGCTTGATCCGACTACCTACTCCTCCTCCATCTCCACCTTCGATTGAAATTACCTTCAGTTCTTTCGACATGTCTATCCAAATCCCTGATGACAAACCCAGTTGTAAACTGAGACTAAGAACGTTCACAGAAACTGAGTCTTGAACTGAACGTCAATAGCATAACATAATGCCTAAAACTCAGAAGGTTGTTCAAGATATTTAGATAAAAGTTATATCTAATAGAGGTAGATTAGAATTTAATTTATCTATATTGTAAACAGAGATATTATTGTTTAGATAAATATTTTTTAGGAGATAGATAATTCTATATACAGTTATATATAAGGGCTAATTGAATTAGGTCGAACGGGGATTTCACGGAATTAGAATAGAGACAAAAAAAGAAGAGAGAGGCTACCATTAGAGAACTTAGAGAGAGTGATTTTAATAGAGAGAGAATTCAATCTAGATAAAAAGGCAATGTGTGTTGAGAGTCTGTTCTTGACGTGAAGAGTTATCTAAGAGGATTAGTAGTCAAGCTTACATCTTGAGATGTGTTTTGTGTATTCTACCAGAATACATGATTGTGTGACGTGAATTTCAATAAAAAATCAACCTTTACATCGTTCTCCTTTTCTTTTCTTTTTTGTGTTTGTCGTGAGTCATCGACTCAGGTCCTCCAGTTCTTAGTGAGTCGCTGACTCATAGAGAATGAAATAGGAACTTTCAAGCGCCTACTTCCTACCCCAACGATTATACAGGAATGGGCAAAATCCATGCCCGCTAGATGCTATTTGCCATAGCTTCCGGCCAGGAAGTTGCATGACCAGTCCCATATACAACCAACCCTTAGCACCAAAGGTTGTCCAAGGAAGCACATTTTGCCTCTTCAAGCTACCAACAAATTATTAACATCATCTTCCACAACCAGCAACACTTATTATTATTAAACCTAAGAAGGCTAAGGAAAAAGATACCACGACAAACTAAAAAAACCGGTATTAAACACATCAGCTTCTCAAACCTTCCTTCACCATTGACTTCACTAAGATAACAACCATGAGGTCCTCTTGCTGATGCAATAGAAAACAACCTACTTTAAGATGAAAAGAATGATACAGACTCTTCAGTACAGAAAATAGAGATGAGGAGGCTTCGCTCTGTTCAACAGAGCCGCACGCAACGGAGCCGCACAAACCAGCAGTGGAAAAGGTTTCTCAAAAATTTTATGGAACTGGACGCTGACTTGGTCTTCCGCATGTGTTGAGCATGCACGTGATTTAATGACCACTGCACCATTCAATTTCAATCTTCTTCAATTATTTATGCCGCTGCATGTATCTGCCCACGTGAGTCAAAAACCTTTGCAACTCAGTTTGACTCCTGCGGCCACAACACCTCCCACTGACACCACAAGCTCCATCCATCCTTCCTTTGCTGATTTTTTATTTGCATTTGAAAGGCCGAAGCGACAAAATTGACAAAAGACGCAGAAATGACGTGCAACCCAAATTCAACAATATGGCTTCCTCCTCTTCCATTAAACTCCAAAAATCGCCATCCATCCTTCCCTGGAAGATGCACATGCAGATCGGTGTATTGGTAAGCATCTTTTGCTGTTGTCGTATTTCTCTTCTTCCACCGACAAGGCCTCCACCAAAAAGAACAAGCATCACCCTGTGATGTCGATCAATGCAATCACTATCAGTAGACACGACAAAAATGAGTGCTGGACAGAGATATTTACAACAACATATCTACTAGGTACAACTAGAGACAACGTTAATACCATCCAAAAGTAACCAGAGAAAACATAAAATTGAACCTGATAAAACCAGAGAGAATAGAAGTAGAGGAAGAAGAAAGTAACACATGCAACCACAAAACCGAAGAAATAGTCGCATAAGGAAAGGCTAACCCTATCCCCAGCGGGAAGGTTATGTGAAAACACATCAAAAACACCTCAATGCTGAGGAAGAAGAAAACTTGATTGAGGTGCAAAACAAACGACTATAAAGCTGAAAGACGAGAAGGATAAAAAGCAAAAACCCCCCGCTAAGGGAGGACTCATTAGAAGTGAGCTTTGAGAATACAAAAGGAAAGAGGGGGGAAGAGAGAGGAGAGAGTTTCCCGAGGAACTACATTTCCACAAAACTCTCATCTCTCAATATTCTACACAATTGAAAATCAAACTACGCTCCCGATGGCTTCCTCCTCCCTCCTCTCTCATCTCCCCCATTCTCGTCCCTTTCTACCTCCAGCTTACAGCCATGCCTGCACCACCTCCATCATTGAAATGTTCGCTTCACCACAAACGCACCCACCACCACCCTCCAGCCTTCGAACACCCATCTCAGCCACCTCCACCACTGAAACGTCCACCGAAACCACAACACCACAAGCTTTCGTCGCCCCTTACTTCTTCCATCACCAAATGAGGAGAGATATTAGAAACTCCAGATGGAGAGGCGGTAAAAAGAAAACCGCAAGAGCAGGGAGCAAGCCGCCGAGGTGGAAGGATAGGCAGAAAAGAAGTGCAATTAACCAAAAAAGAACGATACACAAAAGTGTGGCGTGAAGAGAATTCAGTGCCTCTCAATCATCCAACGATAGTCTTCATAGATAATGTCGACAGAGATGTCTCTGAGCACCACTTGGGTAGGGTAATAAGAAGTTCGTCAACTGGTCGCGACTTTACATCAGTAGAAAAGTTAGAAGGTTCAATCGGAACGCGTGTGCCTTTGTAGATGTGGCTCATGTTTACGATGTAAGAAAACTGATCGAAGGTGAAATACCTTGAACTTAATTAGGGTGATTAAATTACTCTAATATGATATTTGAGGGCCTAATAGTGCCTAAGTAATTTTGGTAAAGAAAATAAATCCAAAATAAAAGAGAAAATACTTAAAAAGCGAAAAACGCTAAAATGAGCGTTATATGACCATAGGAGGAATACAACCTCGAAAAGGGGAATAGATAGATTTCCAAGGATTAATAATGCCTAATTAATATACGGGAATGATTCCCAAAGAAAACGGATCCATAAAATGAATTAAAAACGCCAATAAAGCTTTAGCGCACGTTTTTCGAGAAAACCCGAAAAACGTGACTTTGAGTGGTCAAATGAACCCGTAAAAATTATAGTTCATTAAATAACTATAATTAAGCATTAATGGAAGCTTAATAACCATTAAAATTAATTAAACGAGAAAATTCCGGAAAACGGGTTCCGGTTAGTGAATAATGTAAAAACGAGAACTTGTGGGGTGTTAATTGTAATAAGAGAAAAATATTTTCCCTTTTTGCAAATAAAAAGCTGGATCCCCTTTTGTGTGTGTGAGTCACGTATTGCCCCCCCCCCCCTCTCATTAAGTAACTAGAAAGAAAAGAAAAAGAAAGGAAAAGTAAAAAGGTAAAAAGATAAAAGCACTTCCCTCTTCTCTCTCCTCTCATTTTCTTTTTCCCTCTTCTCTTTCCTCATTTTTCCTTCCCTGCTGATTTCTCCCCTCTCCCTCTGGCTGGGATGATTTTGGAGCTTCCTCACCAAGCTCTCATGGCTACTCTACCTTCCCCCTCATGCTCTAGCTACATCCATGCTCCAAATGCAAAATAAATCACATATTCTTCTTCCCCTCACCAAGCTCTACATTTCTCTCTTTTCAAAATTCAAAAATGATGAACTTCATCTCCATGGGTATAGCCCATTTGAAGAGAAAGTTGGTGTTTCTTGGAGCTTGGAGTCTCCCTTTCAAACAAGGTAAAAAGTTTCAAAAGAAAAACTCATTTCCTCCATTTTCTTGTGTTGACTGATTTTGCCCCCTCTTAATACCTTGTTTCTTTCTTTGTTGAGCATCCATTCAAGCCTCCAATGGTGGATTGGAGCTCCTTCTTTTATTCATGGCAAAACCAATTCTAGGGTTTCCAAAGGTAATGTCCAATTTTATGCCTTAAGCCACCTTCTTGAATTCATGAATTGGTTTCACAAACTAGGAGAGCTAATTAGTACTCATTATGTCCATAGGCACATTGGTCTAGAGAATTGGGCAAGTGATTTGCCTTGACCGATTTTTTAGAGTGAAGAGAAGAGGAGAAGAGTTTTTAAAAAGGAAATTCGAGAATTCAAGGTAAGAAAACTCACCTTAACATATATTTCATATGTATTAGAATTTGGGATGGGTTTATTAAATGAAAGAACCAAAAATCTTGATGGAAATGTGCTTGGGTTGGTTAGATGAGAAATTTGGGATTTGTTGTTTGAATTGAGGGCTTTGAAGCCAAGTGATTTGGGTTTGTGGCTTTATTGTGGTTTATTGAGATTTTGGAGCTATATTGTTGCTTTGATGAGTTGGATGGAACTATGTGTGCTGGTAGGATCCTTGTATGGGTGTGGCTAGTTTAGGATTGATTTTGGTGATAAAAGATGAGTTTGGATATGTTAGATTTATGGGGAAACTATGGCGAAATTTAAGGAAAGTAAATAATTGTTTTAAGGTGACTTGGTGAATTGGAGAACCTAGGTGATTATTAGGTTGCGTTGAGTTGAATGACAACCATGGAATGGTAAATGGAGAATGGATTGGAGAGAGATGAAAATCTGTAGCATAATTGGTGTTTGGTAACTTAGAATTTCTAAAAAAAGAGTTAGTGTTTATAATCTTGGAAATGGAGGATGGACTTGGGTGTAGTTGATGCAATTGTTTAGGAAGGATTTTGAATGGTCAAAATGAGAGAGAACAAAGTGTAAACTACCAAGAGGGGCTTAGGAAATGCACAAGTGAGCAAACTGTAACAGGGAGGATGGAAACTTATAGGAATTATGCAAGAATTGGGTAGTGAATTTGACTAATGTTTTGAGGAGGTTTTGAACATGATTAAGGAGTGTTTTAGGGTGTTTAATCATGTAGAAAACATGTGGAAAGATTAGGGAATGATTAGAGGTGAATTAGGGGTTGAAAAGAGTTCAAAAACTGTAAATTTTGACAGATCCAAGGGTGGTCCAGGTTTGCAAATCGGTACACAAACCCGGACCACATCAAAAACAAAGCAGAATGTCATCCCAAGGGGTGGTCTGGGTTTGTAACCCCGGACACAAACCCAGACCACAAGAAAAACCTGCCAGAATGTTATTTCCGTGTTTGGTCCGGGTTTGTAACCCCGGACACAAACCCGGACCAATGTAAAAAGTTGCCAGAAAGTGTTTTAATGCATTTTAACGATGGGGAATTGATTGGTATTGGTTTTAGGTGATGTTTAGGAGTTGTTTGGTGACCTTTAAAGGTCCTAGGAAGTATAAACAAGTGTTGGAAATGAGTGAGAAGTAGGGACATAAATTGACAAGAGTAAAACCATGAATAACAGGATAACGGGGTTAATTACAGGAGTATTAGTTTTACATACCGTAGTACCTTCATGTTAATAGCATCACTTGATGTGTGATTAGTGAATCGGAAGTGAGATCCGAGGAGCAAGAGGTGACCCGGTAAAAGTAAAACCATGGTGTAAGGTATGATTTTCTCATGCCCCGTATGCTACCTTGGTTACTCTGATTTGTGTGCTTGTTTGATTGTGTGATCATCTTAACAAGATAAATGCACGAAACGGATTGTTGGCACTTGTTAGTGCTTGTATTGTATTGTTGCTTGTTGGATTGTAATTTGAATTGAAGTTTGTATAATTCATGAACTGTGTGATTGTGAATGAATTGCTTGAACGTTGATTGTGTATTGTAGTTCGACTCATAGTTGAGTCTTGTTTGATTAGAGACTCGAAGAAATAGCCAAGTTGTGAATTAATGAAAACGTGGTAACACACTAAAACTATTGAACAAGAAGAAACGATAACGTAAACCTACAAACTCACTAAAAACGTGAGAGAATTGTATAGGAATTAGTAAAACTCCCAATAACGGTTAGAGAACCGAATTGACTTAATCCACAAAACAATTAATAGTGGAAGTATATGAGGAACCCCTAATTAGGGGATTTAATGAATTATCAAGACATGAACCTTGAGAGGAGTAAAGAATGGTAAGGGATCACCAAACCCCTTAGAAAGATAGTCGAACCCCAATGAAAGGATCCGACTAGTATAAACAATGTCCCGAACATAAGAGTATTCGATAAGTTGGGTAAAACCTTAAATTAGAATACTAGACATTGAGAATTCCCTAAGCTAATGGAGGATATCGAGAGAGATACTTCTAGGCTGATCTAAGAGATTGTGAAATGACTCCGAGAGAGGAGTTTTGGGAATTTGAGTAGTCCAATAGAGAACTGGACATTTGAGAATTTGAGGAGCTAATTGTATAGCTCCATTTGTATTTGTAAGTCCGGTGGTGGGTCTTGTGTATGACCATGCCCGGAGGTCATGGGCAAAGACTTAAAAGATGCCTTTGAGTATTGAGAAATTGGGTTGAATATTTGATTTGAGAATTTGATTGAGGTAGAGAATTGAGTATTGAGTACTGAGTTGAGACTTGAGAGAGTTGAGAGTTAAGTTGGTAACTTGAGTATTGGGCCTTGAGATTGAGGGTAAGAGAACTTGAAATAGAGTAACCCAAGAGAATGGGTAGATAATGAATGAGGAACCAAGGCCTTGTGAGGTAGAAACCCTCAAAGCCTAAGTGTAAATATATTATGACTAACAAACTTGTGTGTTGGTTATTCTTGTATTCCTTGGTTGAATACTTTGTATATGAGCATGTTGATTGAATTAAAATGAACTGCATGTTCTCGACCAAAAGTAGTCGGCGTACCCCTATTAGCATGCGGGGTATGCGAATTTCATATGCAGCAATTTGCTGAGCCCCTAGGGGCACCGTTTTTATTTTACAGGAACATTGAAGCTGAATACCGTTCGAGTGTAGGACGGGTTGCCATGTGAGCATGGGTAGTTGTTTAGGAAGTTGTAATTGTTTTGTATTGTGGAATTGTAAGACCGACATGTGGTCAAGAAGTTTGGGAATTGTGGTAGAAACTCGGTATAGTAAAGAATGGATATTGTATTTGTATAATATGGATTTGAGGTTGTATTTGGATTGAGATTTGATTAAGGAGTTGGAATGTATTGTTGAACAGTATACATGGTATACAACCCATCAGACCGATATTGTATTTGTATTAATTGTTTGGATTGGATTTGGCCTTGTTAGTCGCATGGGTGACTAACGGCATTGTATCACCCGCCGTTGGAGTAAGAATTCCGCTGCTTGTTGTTGGTAATTGAGACGGGTTAGGAGTTAATGTTTGGATTAGCGGTGGGGGTGTTACAGAAGGCATTCGGGGATGGAACATCAATGGAAGCCAATTATGGGCTAGGATGGAGTTTCAAGGTATCAAAGAAAATAGAAGAACAATGCAAAAGGAAAATTCATCGCAACACCATAACAAGGAGACGAAGCGTGTCAAGTACTTCAATAAGATAGAGCAAGGTACCCAAAGAAGGAAAGCCCATGCTACAACGAGATTATCTCTTACTGTCAAATCAGACAAAGTGATGAAAACTGGCTTGAAAAGGTGTGTAGTTATAATTTTACAAGAAGAGAAGTCCCCAACAGAAGCTATGGTTTTTTTACAGGATCGATGGCCAAACATGGGAGGGTTACTTGCCTTCTCACAAAGGAAATTCCTCTTGGTTTTCATCACAACAAAGGAGGTTGAAGCCGTGCTAAATCAAGCAGGAAAAAAGGGCAAAGAACAAGAAGGGGTAATAATTCGCCGTTGGAACAATTCGGATCAGGTAGAAATAAGACGTACAAGGGTAGTTATCCGGGGGATACCTTTGCAAGCGTGGAACAAGACAAATGTTCGAAGGATAGCCCAAAGTGTATGAGAGGTGATCAAAGTGGAGGAAGAAGAAAGTCAATTTGTGTAAAACGCTGAGATTCGGGTTCAAATCGAAACCTCAACGCTTCAATTAATCAATTGGAAAATTACTGTTAAAGTTGACAACCAGAATTTTCCTGTAAGTATTGTCGAAGCCAACGAACATATGTTTCAGTCCAAAAATCTGGACCGCTCAGAGGGTATCATTCAGATGGTTGAAGATGACCAAAGTAAAAAAGCACAGGAAGGTGAGGGTCAGTCGAACGGGATGGTACATTCCCAGAATACAGATGCGTGCTCAAAAAATGAATTGGTGCCCCGATCCCAAGGGCCCCGTCTGTAAATGATGCAGAGAAATTAATGAGCAAGCGGGCATAGGGGGGCAGATACCCCAAACACAGCACCCGAGTAATTTTCAAATTGGTGAGAGAAAGGATTATCAGAAGTGGTCGTCTGACCTGGTAATCTGTGCGGGGGTGGACAGGGGGGATGAGGACGCTACTTTTCCCTCAGTCACAGAGTTTTCCCCCAATCAATTCGTCAATGCGGAGCAGTTTGGCAACAAAAGTTTTACAAAAGACGACTCCAATTCTGCTCAGGCGCAACATGCGCAGGATAAGAACGAGGATTCTATAACTATACCTGACACTTTTTTCCAAGACGACACATTTGTCCAAGATTCTTCACTACAAACACCGATCAGTCCCATGATTGGAAAAAATTCTACAGAACATGAGGTGACTATTCCACTCTTGCAGAGCAGTGCAGAGTTGGGCCGCTTGATTGAAAGCTATGATGATAACGGTGCACGACTCCCAAGCACAAGTGAGGATAACGGGAGAATTGTTGAAAGGGACAAAAGCGCGGGACGTGCGAGTTCCAAAGCTGCCCAAGACCCAATATTAATGGGATAATCGCAAAGTATGGCAGTAGGTATCGACAATTTAATTGTCTATAAGACTTCTGATATAATTCCAATGCGATTGGAAAACGACAATGCAGGAAATAATCCCGAGATGTTGTCGACGCCCACGTCAAAAACTGGGTATAGGTCGCAATTAACGGAGAATACCCCTGAGAAGAGCCCAATAGAAAAGGAAGGTATAAGCCTAGTCGTAGATCTCTTCCACAACACCCCGTCAGCGTCAGCAAAAAGGAAAAGGCAAAGACCACCAGCAAGAAATGAGCAGGGCAAAAATCATAAACGTATAATCAGAAGCAGAGTAGTGCATTGATTTGCTGCTACAGTTGGGCTGCCAAGTTCCTAATCTAAGTCTCACCAAATCTAATCTCATCGATCAAATCCAATCTCAGGCGAGAGTTTAAGGAGAGGTAGTCGGGGTCAGTAGTGATCGATACAATGGTAGAGGAATAAAGAAGTGCACAGGGACACAACAAGAATATCATGGAAGGGTTTTGTTTGAAGTTTTGGGAGGGCTCTTTGGATGGTCGTTTTGGGTAGAGGGTTAGGAGAAGAAAGGGTTAGTAGAATCGTATGTATTAGGAGTAGAGCTGACCAACACTAACCGGGCCCGGCTCGGAAATAAAGCCCAAAAAGCCCGTCCAGAAAAACTTCCGGGCGGGTTTGGACAACAAATCAGGCCCGAATGAAAAACCGGGCCGGGCTTCGACAAACTTTTACGCGCGCAACTAAGCCCGGCCCGGCCCGGTTTAATATTATTATATATGTATTTATAAAATATATATACTCCCCTAGTTTTCGGTATATGATTTGTTGGATTCTTTCACTAGTTTCAAAATAGAAGATGTTCTAGCCTTTTTTGTGATCTGCTTTCCAATTCTACCCTCCCATATTTTATTTTACAACTCTAATTTTCAAATTATTTCAATTATCAATGCAAAAAATAAGGATAAAATAGTCTAAATTTTTTTCTCTTTAATTCTTATGCCTAGAGTTAGAAAATAAAATACTGAAAATGGGAGGAAGTATATATTAAATTAATTTTATATAATACCTTGTATATTTAAAATATAATAATATTAATATTACATACAACACGTATTCATTATATATTAATATAATTATTATATATATAGTCTATTATTTTTTCAAAAAAACTAACAATATTATAAAAAAATTATCAAACTGGGCGAGCAGGCCGGACAATGGCAAAGATTAAAATAAGTCCGCGCGTAGCCTGGTCTGGCCCGAAAAATTTAAAAACGGGCTTGGACAAAAATATAGGCCCGTTCGAGCCTAGAATTCAATGTCGGCCCGTCCGAACCCAGCCCGCCCGCCCATTTGATCAGCTCTAATTAGGAGTGTTGTGTATTTGTTATAGGCTATAGGCCAGTAGGATGATGCATAAGGGTACAAGGTGGTATGTCTGGAGCTTGGATTCGGGATATTGTATCATCGTATGCCATCTGATGTAATCATGGGGGTTGGGCTAGGTACTCTTTTTCCTTGGGTTTTTTCCCATCGGGTTTTGCCTAAGGAGGTTTTAATGAGGCCCATCCTAACTCGCCCGACTGACATTTGTCAGGTTACTTTTATCTTTAATAAAAGGCTAATACCTCAATTATAAAAAAAAAATTGTACACAATTAATCATCCTTACAAACCAATTGTTCATGAGTGTAAATCTGCTCTAGAATCGATTAGAGAGGCGGTGGTTTCTTTCTCACCCAGGTCTTGTAACACCATGGCTGATAGGCTAGCTAAAGAAGGGGTAGGTTGGGACACTGGTATGCGTGAGTTACTATGTCCTCCTGCATGTATTCTTCCTCTGTTATCTGAGGAAAGCTACTCTAATGTTTCTAATATGAAGGCTTAGGCCCCTTTTCTGACCAAAAAAAAACTTGAGCGCATCTTGGACAGCTGATATCCAAGATATATTATCTTGTCTAAAGAAGATCATATAAAAAGCGAAGAAAAAAGCTATGAGAAAGTAAGTCTTCGGACGTCTAGCATGAAGAAGAAGGTGATGGGTACAAACTCTTATATAGAGCGACGCATCCGATTCTGAATTCCACGTCTCCTTTTCCTACGATCCAAAGGAAAAAAGATTGATTGCGGATCGTTAATTATATTCAACAATATTATCAGAGTTAATCTCATATTCGATAGCATATAACACAATCATTAATAGTATGTAGTTCGACAGACACATGCATGCCATAATTATAATTCAAGGACTATGCATCTAGCTAGCCAGCAAAACGATACCAGTACTATATCGTAAGTAATAGCTTTCTATTTGCCACAAAGCTAGTAATTCCAGAATCTTATTCTCTAGACATAATAAAGTTGAATACTTTCTTTTTTGATAACTAGCTTTTTGTTAGGTGTGATTATTAAAAATAGTTATAAATTAATTAATCATATTTTATGTCTAATATAGAAGAGACTGTATCAAACGGGTGTCTTAGTTCGTTTATTTAAACGGGTTATTGATTGTTGTAAGTATGTATTCTTCATTTTCCTAAAAAAAAAAAAAAAGAGATTGTTGTAGTATGTATTAAGGATTCATCACAATTAGTCTGCACTAGGGTTGTCACTTTCAGGTTTTGGGTCGGGTAGACTTCAACCCGAACCCGACCTGCTCATGTTTCACTCTAACCTGAAATCGACCCGATCCTGAAACGGGTTGTGATTTGTCAACCCGAACCCGACCTGTCGACCCGAAATCAACCATAAACTGACCTGATGACCCGAAATCAAAACGAAATCGACCCAAGATCAACCCGAAATCGACCCGAAATCAACCCAAAATTAAAAATATTGTACTATCAATATAAAGTTTACACAAAAATCACCAAGATAATATAACATAACATATAAAACCATACAAAAATGGTTACATGATTGAAATATTTAGGGCTATGTTGCATAACTATAAGAATATATTTTTTTTTTCTTTTTTTAAAATGTTTTCAGGTTGCGGGTTGAAATCGGGTTGATAGGTCAAACCCAAAACCGACCCGAGCTTTTAGCAACCCAACCCGAACCCGACCCAAAAATGTTTTCGGGTTGAAAATTGTAACCCAAACCTGCATTTTAGCGTGTCGGTTTCAGCTCTGATTTCGGGTTCGTGTCAAGAATGACAACCCTAGTCTGCACTGTTGTATTAGAAATAAAATCCAGCTTTTTTGCATGAAGATAGTAAGATTACTAACGCTAGTTAAATGGAACACCTTGACAAGATTTTCTCTTTCTCGGGCGAGAGCAATGTTTCTCCCACACTTCTAAGCAGCCGTAGTTCTCATAGTTTTCATAAACATGCAGTTTGTTTTTGTCAGCATTATTTAGGAGTTTTAATCATGAATGGCATGTGGTGGGGCTTGCTCCTCCTACCTCCCCTTCTTTTATCAATCTCCACCATTTTCAAGCCTACAATTCAAACTCTCATCCTTCCTCATTTACCCTTCGATCCACTTTGTCTGTCTGTTTTTGCCCTCATCATGAGTTAAAATGTCTTTCTGCCCGAGTTCGTACACCCGCACTCAACTTGCATGACAGGCTCAATAAAGAGTCACTAAACACAGAGCTTGCTCCGCCTCCACGTTACTATGTCATGGGCTCGCCACTTCGTCGATTGGTGGATGATCTCTCCTCTCAATGTGAGGAGTTATCCCTCACAAAAGATGAAGATTTGGCTATCTCCATCGATGGCTTAATGGAGCATGACCAGACCACCTTGTTGGACTGTTGCCTGTCAGCAAACCTCCTTACTAATCACAGTGCAGATATCGGGGTTATAGATAAAACGCTTACAAAGGTTTGACAGCTCAATGGCTTCCTTAAGATCAGACAGGCGAGTAGGCATATTTTTTCTGTTGGAATTTAAACTGATCAATATGAAGCACCCTGTTCTTGATCACAGTCCATGGTCATTCGATGGAGCTCTTCTTATTCTCTAGTGTATAAACAAGGCAAGAGCTAGCCCCATCACACCACAAAGTTCTCCCACATTCCCATCTGGATCATAGTCCATGATGCTCCTTTGATCCTCTATAACAAGCTGCCAGCAGCCTTGCCTGTCGTTTCGGAACTTTTATGGAATTCGGTGAGGAAGCAACCTATTTGAGGAATTTTTTGAGGTTCAAAGCCATGATCTCGATCAACAAACCCATTCTTGGTTGTCTGAACATTGTTCTTGAAGGAACTAAATCCATATTGCGTGAACCTATGAGATATTACCTTCAATCTGCTTCCAATGTGGTCTCTTCACCCACTCTACTAAGGACTGCCCCATCCAGCTTGTTATCCATGCGGGTATTTATCCCTACGACCCTTGGCTTCGGGCGTCGGTCTACGCATGGGGTGTAGATCTTCTTTGAAGGAAAAAGTGAACATTTGGAAAGTTGCATGTGACCTTGTCGAAACTTCTCAAAAACATCTATCAGTGATCCCAACATCAGAAGCTATAGATGACCCGGGTAATGACCATCATGTCGGCCCCTCATGCTTGAACGCCTTGACTTGCAACCGTGCATCTTTCCATGATTCCGATCTTGGCTCTAACCGTTTATCGAACCCCCACTAGTTTCTTCACCTTGGATCTTCAAGGGTAAGGACCCGATTGTCCCTCAAGATGGTGTTAGCAGGAAAAAAATGCAACTTTGAACGGACCTTAAAGAGCAAGGATCAACAAGAGTCCCCGGTAATCCCGCCTAATATGCTCTCGAATAGCAAAAAATATAAAATGGACATGGTCAATAATGAGCCAACCTTAATAATTTAGTTAGTTCATATGAGAGAGCCCTCAAACCCGATACTTGTCCCTAATGATGAGACAGTCCTTGGCCCGGCCAAGGGTTGTCAGGTGTAATGCAACTAATGTTTTATGGTTCCCAGAGATGGCCCAAGTCTCTGGAACCATGCTTAGGCCATAGGATTCATGTTTTGTCCTCTTATCGATAACGCTGAGCACTTGTCCGACTCTTGTCCCATTGGTCTTTCCTTGTCTTTTAGTCTATCTTCATGTATGTTTTTTATGTCTTTTATTTGTCGTTCAGCCATTGTTTCCAGGGACTAGTCCCTTCATGACGCCGGAAAACACATTCAGGTTCCCTTCGGCCTTTTAGTGTGTTCCTTGAATGCTTTCTCTTTTTGTTGTACAGGTAATCGTCTTTGAGGACAAAGGTTGGCCTTAGTAACATGATATAGTGGGCTGGCCCAGACATATATTATTACAGCCCATTATAATAAAGTCCTCAAGTCTGTTGTGACTTAGCATATAAATACTTGTACTCAGTTTACATATCATAATCAATACAATACGACTACAGTACTTTTCCCCCTTTTACTGTTTCATCGATCTCTCTCTCTCTCTCTTCTACTATGGTATCAGAGCTATTGGCAAACGCCTAAATTCTTTTTTTTTCTCCCTCTCGATTCTCCATTTCGACTCCAATGGCGGAAGATATAACTGGATCGGTCATTGGTGGAGGCGATGATGACATTACATCTGAACGTCAGCAACAGAAGAAGAATGGATCTGGATCTGGATCTGGATCTGGATCTGGTACAAACCACAACCTACCACAATCAATCATGTCAGCTGCTTCAAATCTGATCAAGTTAAATCAGGATAACTTTCGGATCTGGAAAGGAGTCATAGCACCTTTCCTTAGAGGTAATGATCTATATAAGTATGTAGATGGATCCTACTCTTGTCCATCTTCTGATGATTCCACGGCCTATCAGAGATGGATCAGAACAGATCAACTTGTGATCTCAATTCTCTTTGCCTCACTAAGTGATTGTATTATTGGTCAAGTTGTGAGTCTTACTACTGCTGCTAGTGTTTGGGAGTATATACATGAGACTTTTGCTGCACAGACCAATGCCTAAGTAGGACAACTACATTTACAACTTGCTTCTGTTGAAAAGAAAAGTTCAGAATCTATTACTGCTTACTACAATCGTGCAAAAGGTTTGGTAGATTCTCTTGCTCTTACTGGTCATACAGTTGCAAATCAAGAGTTTCAGAGCTACATTCTTAAAGGATTGCCTACTGATTATGGTGCTCTTGTTTCTAGTATCCTCACTAGATCTGAACCTTGCACTCCCTCACAATTGTATAACTATATGCTATATGCTGAGTGCTGGCTTCAGCAACGTCAGCAGCAGACTAGTGTTGCAGTTACCCTTAATGCTACATCTCAGACTACCTACAGTGCTAACTCCAACACAGGCAGAGGTAGAGGAAATGGTAGAGGCAGGGGGAATAATAGAGGAAGAGGCAGATCCAACTCTCCTTCCTATCAGCCTAACAACAGATCTCAGAACTTTACAGGTCAACCAGATACAAGACCTCAGTGCCAGATCTGCCAGAAACGGGGTCATGATGCTCTCTCCTGCTGGCATAGGTACAGTTACACTCATCAACCTAAACCTCCTGCCTCCTTTCAAGCTAATGCTACTGGCTATGCTCCTACACGTGATTGGATGCCTGATACTGGTGCTAGCAACCACTTTACTGGAGATTTTTCAAAAATGAATATCTCAGCCTCTGAGTATGGAGGCACAGATGTGATTTCTTTGGGAGATGGTTCCTCTCTGCCTATTGTTCACCAGGGTAACTGCTCTCTTCCTACCCCTACCATAACTTTCTACCTAGCTAATGTCCTTCATGCCTCTTTTAACTAAAAACCTCATCTCTGTTAGCAAATTTTGCCTTGAAAATAACACTTACTTCGAGTTTTATTCTACTCATTTTCTTTTGAAGGACCTACATACCAAGAAAACTCTCCTCACGGGGGTTGCTAAGGATGGAGTCTACACTTTTCCTGATTTCAGATCCACTATCACCTCTCAACCTCATCCCAGCACAACTATCTCCTCTCAGCCTCAAGCTAACAGCACTACTGTTGTTTCCTCCTCAATCTGGCACAAGCGTTTTGGCCACCCTAGTTCTACTATCACCAATAGAATGATTAAAGATTTTAGCTTACCAGTTTCAAACAATGTAAATAATGAGCTCTGCTCAGCCTGTTGTCAAGGCAAACTACATGCTCAGCCTCATTATCCTACTGATTCTGTTTCTCAGAACATTTTTGATCTGTTGTTTCTTGATCTATGGGGACCAGCACATTTTATCTCTCATGATGGTTTCAAATATTTCTTGCTCATTGTGGATGATCATTCTAGATATATTTGGCTTTTTCCTCTCAAAGCTAAATCTGATGTTTCTCTTATTTTCCCTATTTTTTGTGCTATGGTTGAAAATCAATTTGGAACAACAGTTAAGAAAATCCAAACAGACAATGGGGGTGAATTTCAGGCCCTAAAACACTTTATTCAGACCAAGGGAATCACTCATCGCTTCACTTGCCCTCACTCCCATCAGCAAAATGGGTCAGTTGAAAGCAAAATCCGTTTCATTGTCGACAAGGTCTTTGCCTTTTATCTCAGGCTTCCATGCCCTTAACCTTCTGGTCCTATGCCTTCAGGACAGCTACCTATCTCATGAATCTTACCTCCACAAAAGCTTTAGCCTATGCCACTCCTTACTTCAAACTATATCAAAAGCAACCCTCTCTGACTACTCTACGTGTGTTTGGATGCAGATGTTGGCCAAACTTACATCCCTTCAATGCACATAAACTCTCTTTTCGCTCTACAGAATGTGTGTTTCTTGGATATTCATCTAATTCTACAGGTTATCTCTGTTTTGATATTCTGACACAAAAATTATACATCTCCAGAGATGTTCAGTTTGATGAACATCACTTTCCTTTCTCTAAACCTCTCCCACAAAAACCTTTGTCTTCCTCCTCAGCTACAGTCTCTCGTGTTCTTGTTCCCACACCTACAGACACACATCCTCCTCATCCATCCCCTCCTGTCTCACCCTCTTCTACACCAACCCCATCTATTCACAGCTCCCAGTCTATCTCCACAGATGACTCACCCACAGATACTTCCTCTCCTCTACCCACACCTTCAGAGACTTCCCTCTCATTGCCCCCATCACCTTTGCCCTCACCTTCACCTCCTCCTTTACTTCCTAAGCCTACTCACCCCATGGTCACCAGAACACAAACTAACTCCCTGAAACCCAAAGTGCGCACTGATGGCACTGTCAATTGGCTTCATTCTACCACTCTCAATCCCTCTGTCCCAGAACAGCCTACTTTTACCCAAGCCCTCAGGTATCCTGAGTGGACACAGGCTATAGAGAAGGAATATACAGCTCTCATGGATAATCACACTTGGGATTTAGTTCCTTTTGATCACTCTATGAACGTCCTTGGAACTAAGTGGATCTTAAAGACAAAAAGATCCTCAGGAGGAGAGATTGAAAGGAGAAAAGCCAGACTAGCACAGGGTTTTAATCAGGCCTATGGTATTGACTACCTGGAAACCTTCAGTCCAGTGGTTAAGGTTACTACTATTCGTTTGGTTCTAGCTATTGCTACTGCACAGAACTGGCCAATCAGACAAATTGATGTGGATAATGCGTTTTTGCATGGGGATTTAGAGGAAAGTGTCTACATCAAGCAGCCTCAGGGTTTTGTGCATAAGGATTATCCTACTCATGTTTGCAAATTAAAGAAGGCTCTTTATGGCCTCAAACAGAGTCCCAGGGCTTGGTTCTCTCGGTTAAGCTCTTTTCTGATTCATGTTGGGTTTCAGTTCTCACATGCAGATCCCTCTCTCTTTATCTACAAGAATGGCACAGATCTGGTTTATGTTCTAGTTTACGTGGATGATGTGATTCTTACTGGCTCTTCCCCAGACCTTTTAACTAAGCTTATTGCTACTCTCTCTGCTGAGTTTCCTATCAAAGATCTGGGTGATCTACACTTTTTCCTTGGTGTACAAGTTGTTCGCACACCCTCAGGCCTATTTCTCTCTCAGAAGCAGTATGTCCTAGATCTACTCGACAAAGTTAATATGACTACCTGCAAACCAGTCTTTACACCAATGAGCAACAATATGGCCCTTGATGATCCTACCTCCCCCCCGCATACAGACACTACACAATATCGAAGTGTTATAGGAAGCTTGCAATATCTGGCCTTCACACGGCCCGATATTAATTTTGCAATCAACAGGTTAAGTCAGTACATGCACATGCCCAAGGAAGTTCACTGGGCCGCAGCCAAAAGGGTTTTGCGTTACCTCA
>JAIOTZ010000346.1:0-60158 GCA_023374045.1 Limonium bicolor
GTGTTAAGCAAAATGAACGAGTACATTAATTTGGTTCAAAAAACTTACAAATAGTTAAATAGTAATAAAAACTTACGTTTTGATTAAGTCTTCAGTGTTGAATTCTGTCCACTGCCCTAGTGGATCTAGAACGAGCAGAGTAGCGGTGGCAGTGCAGAAGATAAACAAAGCCCAGTGGTGGGTACAATTTCAAATACAAAATGAAATGAGAAATGAAGGTAAAAAAGTTAGCTAATTAGTATGTAATTTTATATCAGAACTCACGTTTGGTGATACGCATTAGAATAAATAATTTTTTCTGTTCATCAGCAATATTGAAGCAATGCCTCATGTATTCCATAAACCTCCCCGGGTCCCTATTGACTGAGTCAAACGATAAACGCTATGGGCACACCGTAGTAATGGAGGTGATGTTCTTCTCATGACATCTCTCAAGTAGACCTCTATTATATCACATGTACTATAAAAAGTTAGCCAATGCAACTTCATAGATACTTATTCAATATGTTTTTACAGTATGAGGAAAGAACACTTACTTTAGATAAGCTTGAATAATGTTAATGTTCAGGTAATCTCCACACATCATCTCTCTGATGTCCCTAAAGTTCATCGTCGTGGTCATATCTTCTTCGTAGTGAAACATCGACTTTGGAAGCGTCATCATGAAGTTGATAGTTTGAGGTGACTTCACAATGATCTTGTCGTAGAGATTCAATAGACGAGGACCTAAGTGATTCACAAGTTTTTGTGGCAGTGAGAACTTACTTTTCGGCGCCTCAGAAGTCCTGGTGCGAGCCCGGACGGGCGCTGGATTCTTACTTTTCTCACCCCGAGTCACTGGATTCTTACCCTTCACACACAAACAATAAAGCATAAATGTAAAGACAATTACTAATTGATTATTATAGTAACATTAAACATTTATCTAGAACATACCCTTGTATTTCTGACAGGAGCCGTAGGCGCGCTGATCTCTTCTTCTCTGGGCCGGGATACGCGGCGAGGAAGCTCAGGGATCTATAATGGATTATATTAAACACTTAATGCTAAATAATGGATTTTATTAGATACTAAATGGTTGTCAAACAGTATTACCTCATCGGTGACAACAATATAACATGCTAGCCAGGGCAATATGTCTTCCTTCGCTTCAATCAGTGTGCATTTGTTGTCAAACGCCATTGGAAGGTATGCATTCTCAAATCTATCAATAATTAGGTCCAAGGTCACACGCGTGTAGAATGCGGGTAGACGTACGAAACTAATGAGCGTGAGTGGACTTGATGGCAACACCATCCCGTAGGCCACATCTACAAGGTGCCCTTCTAATGGTATTTGGAGACGCCATTTTTTTTGCTCCTTTAATAAACATAGATAATACGTGAAATAAATAAGTGAGTCCAATCTAATACTATTTAAATGACTTTATTTAAGGAGAAAAATAGTTAAACAAAGCTAAACTGGATGTTGGCAAACGGGTACGGGTCAACGGCCGGAGCACAACTGGACGAGGAAGACGGTCGAGGAGGATCATGCTGCTGCTGAGTAGTCGCATGTGCGATCGAATTCAACGCTTCCTGCAGCCTCTCCTCGATAAGCCCGCGCTCAGCAGCCAGTTTCTCTCTCATTAGCTTGGCGCTCAGCAGCGAACTTACTATCTACCATCGCCTCGACGTCAGCAGCATCATCTGACCCTTCCTAGCAGATGGCGGGAATACGTGCTTCTGACGTACTTCTCCCCCAAATCCTCTAACACGCCCCGGGTGATCCTTCTTCCCAAGCGCTTGATTGAGAGCGTCGTCTTGAGAAGGAAGCGTGTATGTCTACTTCTCCTCTCTGTGCCGCTTCATACTGTCCAATTGTCAAAGAAGTTAGCACTAAATTTAAGATCAACAAACACTTGACTATATAAGTAAATTATTTAACAGCTACTTTCAAACTTACAATTTGGTTAGCCAGTTGTTCCGTCTCAGCATGACGAAGTATCCTCTGACCTTCGCTGGTCGTTGTCTGGCGTCCCAGTATGAACATCTGCACCCTCCTCGCCTCAGAGACATCCTCGATCGGGCATTCACTGCCATCCTCGTTCCTCTGCGTCAGCAAACCAGCTTCTTTCCATCCCTCGAGGCTGCCCACATATCCCCTTCGTCCCATGGTGTGGGGGTGGAGATTAGCTTCACGGTTTTGCCGTGCTTGTTCTTGTCTTTGCTGTTAAGACAATACAACAGAAAATTAGAAAATCAGGGATAAATCATTATGAGCATTAAATCATAAAAGAGTACACACAAACATACCCTGAACTCGGGGGTGGAGTGCTGCTCAACGAACTCCTTCCACTCCCTTTCAGTGATCATGCCGTTGTACACGACATACGGCAGAGGCTCACGTGGGGGCACCCTGGTGATCCAGTTATCCACCAAGTAGTGGCGGAATGATTTAGCTTTGCCGCCCACCGCAGAAAGAACGGTCTTCTTCACTTCGTCTGGGATCATGTATCGTTCTTGCACCTTCTTCCAGATGGTCTCCTTAACTTCTTGTGGCCATTTGTGGTTGATGCAGCAATGTGATCTGGCCAGAGTCCCTAGCATACTAGCGAACTCTGATCTGCTGCCCCCATAATACCTCCATACTTGTCCCAGAAAGACTAATCTCATCCGGTTTCTACAGCTTCAGCCCACGGGTCGGACCTCTAACTCTAGGTCTCTGAGTAGCACTCGTAGAAGGTGCACTCATGGAAGGGCCAACAGCAGTAGTGAGAGCTGTAGAAGGGCCAGCAGCAGCACGGCAGATGTAGATGGGCAGCAGTAGTGAGAGTGAGGCCAGCAGCAGTACGGCACTGGTAGAAGGAACCGGTACCCTTGCTGCTCATCTTCGAACTCGCGGCAAAATAACTCGAACTCTTCATCATCAGCCATGCCTGCAAGGATTGAAAGAAAATTTGAATTAAATTAAGCATTTCATAATGGTCATATACAAGCAAGAAATAAAAGATGTTAATTTCATATAAATTTTAATAGTAATAACTTACATACACCATTATCTCTCAATCCACATTCCCTCGTTATGGTCTGATCGTATATACTCACGATGACCTGTGACCTCAGCCTCTTCCAATGAAATAGGAACAGTTAGAGGTTCATCTTCTGCATCATACTCATCCTCATCAACCACACCATCCACACCAACTATTCCTCTTCTCCCTTTAAGCACACAGACCATCTAGGATTACAGGGATCAGTTACATAAAATATCTGCTTAACCTTCGTCCCAACAACGAATGGCTCAACCGTGGGAGTAGCTCTAGACAGATCAACCAGTTTCATACCATGCTCCTCCTCACGGTAGCCATGATTGTTGTTAACCCAGTTACAGCGGAAAACACACATTTCGTAGCTGTTGTAGTCCAATACCCAGATGTCTTGTATAACACCGAAATATGATTGTTTTACTGAGACTGGACTGTGACCCACAACACCGATGTCATATAAGTTTTGATAAGCTTCAAGCTCTACGCCACTGTTTTGATTCGTTGACTTGTGATCCTGACGTTCTGTGAAAAAGGTGAATCCGTTGACATCGTACCCCTCATAAGAAATTACATCCAGATTTGGTCCAAATGCAATTACTTTAATCAGTTCAGGCACATTCGTGGACTGATCGGACAACACTCTGTCTTTGAACCATCTGACAAATGTCCTATTCTGCTCATTTTGTAGTCTAACGTCACTCATGTCTGGATATTGTGATCTTAAAATGCACAAGTGTTCATCAAAGTATGGTTCGACATCTTCAAGATGACTTAGCACAACTAAATGAGCTTTGTTAAGAGTGTCTATGTCAATTCTTTTCAGTTTCCGTCCAACCGTGCCAACACCCTTCAATCTGCCCTCGTGTCTAGAATGTGGAAGTCCAATGGTATCGACACCTTCTAGGTAATTGGTGTGGAAGTCTACAACTTCCTCTGTGATAGTACCCTCTATAATACTACCCTCTGGTGACGACGGTTCTTCATTTTCTTCTTCAGGACACCCATGTACCTTTCGAATGGATACATGTAGCGAAGGTACAAAGGACCACACATCAGAATCTCTCTTACAAGATGCACGAGGAGATGTATCATTATGTCGAAGAACGATGGAGGAAAATACATCTCCAGCTGGCACATTGTCACAATAAGATCCTTTTGTAGTTTAGTCAGAGTGTCCACATCAAGAACCTTAGACGAAATGGATTTGAGGAAGACACTGACGTTTGTGATTGTGTGTCTGACAGCATCCGGCAAGATCCCACGTAATGCAATTGGCAAAAATTCTTGAAGTAGGACATGATAATCGTGAGATTTCATTCCTACTAATTTGAAATCTGTCATGGACACTAGGCTTCTTATGTTTGAGGAGTATCCTGAAGGCACCTTGATGTTGTAAAGGGTACTGCATAGACTATGTTTCTCTTCTTTAGACAGAGTGTGACAGGCAGGAGGCAAGAATGTGCGTTTTCCACGTTCTTGCGGGCCAAGCTCTGTGCGTATGCCCAACTCAATTAAATCTTTTCTTCCTTTCAAATGATCCTTTGTCTTTCCTTTTATGTTCAAAAGGGTGCTAGTGATACTTTCACCCACGTTCTTCTCGACATGCATCCCATCGATACAATGCCAGTACTGGAGTTCCCAAAATATTGATTTCTTTTTCCAGACACTTTTTTCACCACTTTTGGTTGGCGGCCCAAAGTTGTTGACAATATTATCCAACTTTTTGTAAATCTCTGTACCTGTCAAAGGCTGGCGCGCCACGCTGTGATCAGTTTTCCCATCGAACTCTTTCGCCATCTTTCGATACTTATGTCCTTTTGGAAGCATTTTTCGGTGGCCCATGTACACGTTTTTGCCACTATGTTTCAAGCGAATGCTACAAGTGTTTTCACCACAAATCGGACACGCCAACGCCCCCTTGATTGAATAGCCTGAAAGATTACCATAGGCGGGGAAATCATTGATTGTGCAGTACAACATAGCACGCAAATTGAAGTCCTCTTTGCTGAATGAGTCGTAAACCGTAGCCCCTTCATTCCACAAGAGTTGTAGATCCTCTATCAAAGGTTGTAGGAATACATCAATTTTGTTGCCCGGTTGCTTTGGACCCGATATTAACAAAGACAACAAGATGTGTCTTGGTTTCATGCATAACCACGGCGGTAGATTGTAAATAACCAAAAGCACAGGCCAGGTACTGTGTATGCTACTCAAAGTACCGTAAGGGTTCATCCCATCCGTGCACAAGCCTAGCCTTAGGTTTCTCGGTTCGTTACCAAACTCAGGAAATTTTATGTCTATGTTTCTCCACTGTGATGCATCAGCGGGATGTCTCAATCTGCCATCCTTTTTCCTGTGAACTGAATGCCATCGAAGATTCTCTACGTCTTTCTCAATGGAGAACAAACGTCTGAACCTTGGAATGATGGGCAGGTACCACATACCTTAGCTGGTGAACCTTTCTTACTACGCTGATGTGAGTTTGTTGTTTCTTATACCGTGACGCTCCACATGCTGAACAGCTTTCAGCAAATTCATCCGTTTTCCAAAACAACATGCAACCATTTGGACAAGCATGAATTTTCTGGTACTCCATACCCATTGGGCACATCAGTTTTTTGGCTGAGTACGTAGTCGTTGGTAAAACGTTGTCCACCGGAAGAACGTATTTCAATAGTTCCAGGAGGCAGTGAAACTTACGTCGCTCCAGCCATGTTTCGCTTTCAAGTTGAATAGCTTGAGGACGACACTCAACTTGCTTAACTTTGTAGGGTCACACCCGGGGTACAACGGTGTTTTGGATGAATCCAACAAATTTTCATACTTGTCTGGCGTGTTAGAGTAATGTCGTTCCACATCTTCGAGCATAGTCTCAATGTCATCATCCCAGAAATCTGGCTCAACGTCATCTGTAACGTCTTCTGGATCACCGCAACAGTATCATCTCCAAGTTCTGTTTCTGTGTTTGCCTGACCATTATCCCCTTCGTCAGGCTTAATAACATCGAACGCACTCTGACCATGCCATCGGATTATGTCTTGGAAATCTTTTGTAAAACCGCGGCGGATCAGATGTTCCTTAATTGTTTCAACGCCGCGATATCTCAGATTGTTTTGGCAGTCGATACACGGACAAAATATGTATCCCTTGTCTGTAGGTTTCAGATTGTTCGCCAACACCGTGCATAACTTATCAACTCCTTCTAAAAACTTGTCGTCCAAATTTCCGCTGTAAATCCACGAACGTTCCATCTCCTTCTAGCTATTTATATGAAGGCAGCCATTTCATACCGTCACCCGTGGCAGAGTCTTTACACTTTTGTATCTTATCAACCTAAATCCATCCATGAGTATTAAATCCCACCGGTGAACGTGTTTTTAATATGTAATTTATTGAAAATTTCGGCAGCATCTCCCTACAGTTCTTCAAATGCACGATATTATGATATTAATCAATAATATATGCATTCGAAGAACAATAAAGAGATACTGCTGAAATAATCAATAAAGTACATATTAAAAACACATTCACACCCTAGGTGTGAGATTTAACAATCATGGACAGTCCCGACAGGGACTGCCGAAGATATACCTCTATTAGGTATATCTTGGGCGGATAACTATGTTTGGTAGTTTGTCAAATACTATATGTATATATGTAAATCTTACCTCTGGTAGACGATTAGCCGATGCTAAGACGGTTGAGGTCGGAAGCCAAAATAAAGTCGTAGTCCTGATGCATAAAGGAAAAACGACAACATTAGAATTCATCAAAAAATCAAGGTTAAAATGCTAGCTAAACCGCGGAAAAAATTCGACAGATCTCCCCTATATTTCTAACGTTTCCAATCAGTTTTATCAACGTCAAATTCGCACGCACCATCAAAATTACTTATACACTAATTTTATATTTATCTAGAAGAAAGGTAAGCTGTATTAACCGTAAAGAAATATTTACAAGTACAAGAAATCAACTGCAACAAGAATCACAACTAATACAGCAGTCAGAAATCAACTGCAGCAAACAAGAATCACAACTTCGAATCTGCTAAGAGATATATCTACCAGACCAAAGGCTCTCAACTAATTTTATATTTTAAAACTACACTACTATGTATTAATTGTAATACTAAATGCTAAGAATAACTAAATACAGCAGTTTACAGTTTGGTTTGCAAAATTACCGTTACTAAACACCGAAGTGGGCAAGTAGTGCAGAAATCAGCCCACGAACTAGGTTGCAATTAACTGTGAATCTGGGCACAAATATATGAACAAGGTTAGAACATTTGCCATTACACTCTTAGGATTCGACAAAACGAGGTTAGAACTAGCAATCGACATGTATATGAACAAAGTTAGAAAAAAATGACAATCGATCGACCGCATACCCAGTACGCGATAGAGCTAGACGTCGACGGTGACGACCAGTGTACGTAGATGGGTGGTGACCGGCGGCGATGGGAGTGACAAAGGTGGTGGGAGCGACGGAGGCGATGGCCGTTACTAAGGTGACGGGAGAGAGGAGGCGATTTCAGTGAGGAAGATTGCGCGAAAGAGAAGAAGAGTTATTGTAAGTGTGCAGAGTAAACGGGCAAATGTTCTAGTTAAAAGGACTTTAGATTACGGTTTACATAAAAACCGTAATCTAAAGTCACACTTTAAATGACGGTTCCTAAAGAACCGTAATCTAAAGTGAACAAAATTAAAAAATAGCGCGAAAATTATTTGGCCTATGCTGGGTTTGAACCAGATCGATGGTGTTGACTCATGTACCCACGGCCATTAAGCCATGAGTCTTATTCGATCAAACATATGTAACACATTAATATAAAGTTATTTTTAATCTAAAAGACGCTAGTAAAACGACGTCGTTAACTGTAATTTAGATTACGCGCGGCGTCAAAAATATCAAATAATGCGGGAAATATTTGGCGTCAGGTCAAAACGACGTCGTTGACCATCAGTGGGCGGAGACTTTAGATGACGGTTATTAGTAAAACCGTAATCTAAAGTCGTTGACCGTAAAGCCGCGTCAACACGGGACTTTAGATTACGGTTTCACTAATAACCGTCATCTAAAGTCCGTCCTAAAAAAGGCGCGCCTACCTCCGATCGATTATTGCTTACGGTTAATTCAATAAACGCCGTTAATTAATTCCGGCCTTCCTATTAATCACGGTTTCTATTAAAGCCGTGATTAATCCACCGTCATTAAATGCTTCCGTTCCACCAGTGCGAGTATATACCACGGTTTCTAACCGTGATATATAGGCAAAATAACCGTGGTTTAAAATATTTTATGCACTAGTGATCCCACAAGAGATCAATCAATTGATCTCAGTTCAGAGATTTCACATGGCTATCTTTAGTGGCATTGGAATTTGAGACATTTTAGAGATTTCACCGCTGAATTTGCCATCGCCTTTCTCAGCTTATTGTTTGGTTTCCATGACTTGGGTCGACCGTGAAGAAGAAAACAAGTATCAACTGTATCGTCGCTTTTACCACAATGTTCGCAACTAAGATTGATTCTCTTAGGGCCATGCCTTGCGAAGTTGCGATTCTGCCTTGGTGTGTTCTAAAATCCCTCGTTGTTTTCTCCTTGAACCACCAAAGAATATACTTGGTCTAGGTTACGCTTTGGAGTCATCCGATGTATGTTTCCCGTGGTTGCAATGAAGGAAGGGTTTAACCCCATGAGGAATTTCATCATTCTTTCCTCTTCCAGAAGTCCTGCACATCGTCAATCATTTGAATCTTTCTTGCCAAAGATTGTTGGTCCTATAGACTCTTCAGACGCTTGAAGTAATTCATGACATATAATCTTTCTAGCGAAGTTCAGCAATTTCTTGAGAAATAGAGAAAAATTGGACTCGATTTGGACGATCGAAACGAGCCTCCAAGCATTTCCAAGTGTCCCGAGCCGAGTTACAATAAACTACCAATTCTCTAATATTATTCCCAAGGCAGTTCATAATCCATGCCATTACCATACTGTCACACTTCGCTTAGTCCTGCAGACGAGCCGAATCCACTATTGGTCTCTCAGTCTTGCCATCCAAGAAAGAGAATTTTTTTCCCTCAAAGCAATCATCATGCTTCCTTTCCATTCTCCAAATGATACACCATCAAATTTCCAAGTTAGTACCAACGAAGGATTATCGTTGTTATTGAGGAACAAGGGATTATTCGATTGTAGGAGATGATTCTTGTCGCCAGAGGTTTTAGGTTGATCTTCTTGCGTAAGAATACCATCTTGTTTCTTTCCTGGTTCATTTTCTTTCTTCATTGAAGCTTATATTTGAGAGGTGAAGAGCTCCGAAACTCTGATACCATGAAGAAATCAAGAACAATTGAACAGGTTGTGGAGCAGAGAAGACAAGAAGATCATTGGATTGATTGATAGAGTTTATGGAAAGACAGACTATCAAATTAGAACGAAAAGAAGCCTTTATAAAGCCTGCTATTTGACGTAAAAGTTACAAGAATGGCTAAATAACAGACGGAGAACATATACTACAGAACATAACAAATACTAACAGAACATATTATAACTAACTAACTAACTACTACTATTTCAACATACACGGTGTCATTCATTTTGAAAGAGACAGTCTTGGCTAGCCTACATCGCCCTGCAGGCGCAGGTACGTTTCTTTTCATATTTTTTTTTCGCGCGCCTGTCTATGCTTTTATTCTATTTTTTTTTTACTTTTTTAAAGATTTTTTTTCTTTTTTTTTCTATATCATAAAAACTTTAAATTGTTGTAACTTTTAACATATAAGTCCAACATAAAAAAAATTATATCATTGTTCACCTAAATTCAAACTCTTCAAAACAAGACCACTCATGGATATATTTTGATAACTTTAAAAAAATTGTTTTTACATGTATAGAGCATAGAATGTAAAAGAAAACTTGTACAGATGGTCATACAAACATGTACAAACGTTCACTAAACATGTACATCCTCACGTAAAAACATGTACATCCTCGCATTAAAAACATATAAATAGTCATATAAACCTGTACGAATCATTAAATATATACATCCTTAGATTTAAACCTGTACATATAAGGAAGAACACTTGTACAGACGGTCATACAAACATGTACAAATGGCCATACAAACATGTACACATGTTCATTAAAGAACATGTACATTCTCACATTAGAACATGTACTTCTCACATTGAACATGTACATCGTCACATTAAAACATGTACATTCTCACATTAGAATATGTACATTTCGCATTAAAGTATATAACGGCTTCCAAATAGATTACCCTAAACCCACACACCCTAAAACCCACACTAGGAAAGCTAAAAAATGTCGAAGGCATTTTTAGGGTTCGTAGTGGCAGACCCTAAACCCGCAACCACAAACCCTAAAAACATGTCAAGTTAGTTGCTACAATGTAAAGTATAGAACGGTTTCCAAATAGATTACCCTACCCCCCAAAACACCCCAAAACCACCCTAGGATAGCTAAAAACGTCGAAGGCATTTTTAGGGTTTGCAGTTGCCACAAACCCTAAAAACCTGTCGAGTTATTACGATGATGTACAAGTTTTTTACGTGTGGATGTACATGTTTAGTGAACATTTGTACATGTTTGTATGACCATCTGTACAAGTTTTTTTTAATGTTTTATGCACTATACATGTAAAAATAATTTTTTTTAAAGTTATCAAAACATATCCATGACTGGTCTTGTTTTGAAGAGCTCGAATTTATATGAACACTGATATAATTTTTTTTCATTTTGGACCTATATTAAAAGTTACAATAATTTTAGATTTTATGATAAAGAAAAAAATAATAAAAAGAAAAAAAAGAAAAAAACATGTGTTGTTTCGCGCGCGTCTGCAGGACTCCCCTCATCCTTCTTTTTTTGTTTTGATATGTAGCTATCCCCGTACATTCGGTTGTAGGCAAGATTTTGCCTTTTTAAAAAGCACAAAATCCTAAAATTAATCAAGCCAGAAGAGTATGAGTTAAGCTTTTTATCATCCTGGCGTCAGAAATGACAATTCAAACAGATACTCGTTAACCAGATCCACCCGTTTTAAATAAATGGATGAAAACCCGAAATAATTGGATGTCGGATCAGGTGACGGATTGGGGTCGAGTTCGGGTAGAAAAATTTCATTTGTTACCCGATCTGTCATGCGTTTATCACCCGACCTGTCATCTATTTAAAGTTACATTTTTTTTTATTTCAAGCAACCAACCAAATCTTAAAAAAATGAAAAAATACTAAAAAAATAGCTGTAGACTTATAATTTATGGTCCATTTTTATTTTAGGGAAATTTCATTAAATGCCACTATATTTTCGGCTAATTCATGAAATGCCCCCCCAAAAAAGAAAGTCACAAAATGCCACTACATTTTTGTAAAAGTCCATGAAATGCCCCGACTAGTTAACAAAATACTTTTAAGTTCACAATATGCCCCTAAGTGTTAAAAATATCACAAAAATATAATTACAATAAAAATATCAAAAAATATTATAAACATAACAAATATTATAAAATTGAAAATAAAATAAAAAATATATTAAATAATCAAAATATTGAACAAAAGTAAATATATCTTAGATTTTTTTTGAATGATTCAGTTCATAAAAAGAATATAGTTTATTTAAACACAAAATTTATACCAATTTTATACCCTTTTATACCGTTTAAGTCCCAAAATGTATAACAATTAAGTACCATAATTTTTATCATACATTTTTAAAATGATTTTTTTTCAAACTATTTGAATTATTTAATTAAAATAAGTTATTTTATATTTTTGAAATATTTATAAATTTTTATAGGAAAAAGTTATATTCTATTTTGTATATAACTTTATGACATAACAGTTTTGGTTATCTACAAAATATTATGTCATAAAGCTACTAAAAATAGAATATGAATTTTTTAAACAGTTTTTGAATTAAATCATTTAAGTTGGTATTTAAAGATGAATGGTATAAATTATAGTGCTTAATTGGTATAAATTGGTAGAAAGATTGGCATAAATTATGTGTTCAAAACTTATATTCTTTTTTATGATACTGAATAGTTTAAAAAATCTAAGAAATATTTATTTTTTTCAATATTTTATGTTTTTTATTTCCAATTTTTATAATATTTTTAATTTCATATACTTTTTATATTTTTATAGTACTTTGAACTTTTTGTGAATTTTTTAATACCGAGGGGCATATTGTGAACTTTAAAAGTACTTTGTTAACTATTAGGGATATGTTTTGTCTTTTTACTTTCTGGTCAATGACTATAGTTGCATTTCATAGATTTTTGCAAAAATATAGTGGCATTTCATGACTTTTTTTATGGACATTTCATGAATTAGCCAAAAATATAATGTCATTTCATGAAATTTCCCTTTATTTTATCTTTCATACAACCCACGACTTGATACTCTATATGTCTGTTTTCTTATTGATATTGGTAGAATAATTTTAGTATGTTGCCATGTTGGAGTGAAATTTATTTAGATACGGGATAATTTTACCTTTAACAATACAAACAAATTCATTACCATATTGAAATTTATGTTGCCATGTTGGATTGATTATGTGAACGAGTTGTGTGTGGAATGCGTGATTATATATGATGGATGAGTTATGTGTGGTTTATGACTATATGTGGTGGACAAATTATTTGTGGACTTGTGATTATGAAGGATGAAAGAGTTACTAGAAAGTTTAAGTTATGGTTTATGCTCATGTATTATGTAATTGGAATTGCATGAAATGGAACCGCATGTTAACTCGATCAATTAACTCAAGGGGGTCTGAGGTTGCATGACGGTTGCATTATGGCATACTTAGCGGTTGTGCTTAGTATTTTATGGCCAACATATTTATAGGTACATAGCAGAAGACGACGTTGAAGTGCGGGATTGGGTAGATAATAGTGTACTACCCACATTATGGATTGAAGTTAGATTACGTTGTTGGGGTTATCCCATGGATATACGGTTTTTGTAAGATAGACTGGTCACGTGTAATTTGGGTTAAGTATTGTAATTGTGGATTAAAACTATCTCTTGGTACATAGCAGAAGACGACGTTGAAGTGCGGGATTGGGTAGATAATAGTGTACTACCCACATTATGGATTGAAGTTAGATTACGTTGTTGGTGTTATCCCATGGATATACGATTTTTGTAAGATAGACTGATCACGTGTAATTTGGGTTAAGTATTGTAATTGTGGATTAAAACTATCTCTTGGTCATCACTGTGGTTATTGTATATGCTATTTGGATGCTTGTTACTCGCATGGGCGAGTAATGACGGTAACACCCGATGTTAATATATTGTCAATTATTTAAGTTCATTTCCGCTGCTATGGTTTAGTTAACTTTGCTAATGGCTAGATTAAGACATGATTATGTAATAGGGGTGTTGCAGCTATCCTTCGGAGGATTGGGATTTTATAGCTTCTTGTTTCTTTGTTGTGTTTGTTTGTACATATGAATCTTTTTTCATATTAATACATGCTTACCTTGTGTTAAAAAAAATACAAAACTACCATTGTTATAATTTAAAAAAATGAACCCTATATTTACACTATGCATTTGCTCTCTCATTCTTATCCCTTAATATTTTACGTTTTTTTCTACCTTTCATCCCTTACATCCCCTTGCATCACTATTTCTCTTTTCACTCTCCATCTATCTTCACTATGTTTTTTTCGTTTCAATCTACACTCTTTCTTTTTTTTAAAAAAAAAAGTGGGGGAGCTTAAAACTCAAACATCAAAAACCACAAGATACACTGCCATTTACAACCGTGCATCTAGCAGTTTTATTTCTACCTCTATCATATTCTATCTCAACACAGTTAAACAAAACTACAAAAGAACTCTCTTTCTACATTCCATTTTTAAAGCCTCCTCGCTAAACTATCGGCTACCATGTTAGTTTCTATATATAAACAAGTTGTACATTCCACCTTTCTCTAAGATATGATTTACATTCCTGCACAATCGCACCATTGGGGTGCATCTAGGGGTGGCAATTCGGGTTGATGGGTCGGGTTGAAGCTCACCCATACCCAACCCGATTAAAATTGTATTGACCCATACCCGATCCAAAATAATCGGGTTACAAATTTTCATCCCATACCCAACCCATATAAAATCATTGAACCCAAACCCGACCCGTTTAACCCGTTTAAATACAAATACTCTTGTTGTTATGCATAATGACCAGTCGTCCCTAAGAGCGTGCACATGACAGTCATTTATTTCGAATCATTGTGTGCCGTTTTTCCAAATGTCAACTTTCTGTTAAATGGGTCAATAATCTTAACCCATAGCCATTATTTGTGCGGATGAAATTGTGTGAACGGTGGAGTTTGCGCGACTAATGAATGATATAGTATTTAGGTTTTCAAACAAAGAGTGAATGGTGGACATACATGGCCTAGAGAATGTATTTGGATCTATTAAAAGATTAAGGGAATTTTCACCAAATGCCCCTGAGGTTTGGCTGATTTTCACAAAATACCCCTACCTTTTCAGATGTAATATGATGTACCCTCGAGGTTTTATTTTTAATACGAGATGCCCTTCCGTCTATTTTTCCACTCGACTTCCGTTAACATTTACTATTTCTGCCCGTTTTACCCTTACCCATAGTTTTTACGTGATACCCCTGTGTTTTTATAACGGCTAGCTTTACGAAATACCCCTGCAATATTATAACGGCTAGTTTCACCATATATCCCTGAAACCACAATTGTTTACCAGATGCCCCTGTATTTGATAACGGCTAGTTTTTTACCTATAAATTCAGAAAAAACACAACACTTTCGTTGACATTTCATTCAGATTCACAACATGTCTCCCTCACAAATATCGGACCGGCTCTACATCAGATAATTGTAGGTTTGGACTTCATTGGTCAGAGTAAAGCATAGATCTTGATAATACAAACACACATGTGAAACAACCGCGTCACATTCTCGTGTGAGAATGTTTTTGTGAATATTTACAGATAAGAAAGAAGCGGCACTTCTGAAATAACATCACCATCATAACATATATGAAGAAGAAGCGTTTACCATCAAGTAATATGTGAAGCACAGATTAAGGTCATAATTTACTATAGCCTTCAGTTGCGGAGTGGAAATATATACCATTTCAGAAAACCATGCAAACTCAATCACCAGTTAGAGCGCGGGATCTGTGTTCAGCAGTCAATAGGGACATGCCAGTTTGTGAAATGGCTCTTACGAATTCCATGTTTGCAGTCAAATTTGGAGTACCCACCCCAGTAATCCCCAGTACCGAAAACAAGCTTGTTCTTAGAGTCAAGCTTGCGAGTGGTTGGAAGCAGTGTCGTGCGTGGCGAAAGACAATCTGGGACCACTCTGTGTACATCACTGAAACTGATCTAATTAGAATAGTTAAATAAAAAATGAAGAAGAACAGAAAAGTGTATGAGAAGTAGAATTTGTAGCTCTCTGCATAAGGTTATTACTCAACACAAAACAGATACTGTCCAACAAAAAAACTCTGATGTTTCTTCAAAGATCAGACATAAATTGGCGAGCATTTTTTGTGGTTTGCAGAGAAGCTAAGTGGGCTTATTCTGAATGAAATGCCAATGGATGTGTTGTGCTTTTCTAAATTTATAGGCCAAAAACTAGCTGTTATCAAATACAGGGGTATCTGGTAAAAAATTGTGGTTTCAGGGGTATCTGGTGAAACTAGTCGTTACAATATTGCAGGGGTATTTTGTAAAACTATCCGTTATAAAAACGCAGGGGTATCACGTAAAAACTATGGGTAAGGGTAAAACGGGCAGAAACAGTAAATGTTAACGGACGTCGAGTGGAAGAATAGACGGGAGGGCATCTCGTATTAAAAATAAAACCTCAAGGGTATATCATATTAATTCTGAAAAGGCAGGGGTATTTTGTGAAAATCGGCCAAACCTCAGGGGTATTTGGTGAAAATTCCCAAAGATTAATTGTGTGGGCCTAAGGAAGTGATAGTATTTTTGTTTGCTATTATACTAATAGTTATAGAATTATTACATATCCAAGTAACATACTTACATATTTATTAATTTATTTATTTTTAATTAAATTAAGTAAACGGGCCGAGTTGAATTCGGGTTAGGACTCTTAACCCATACCCAACTAGACCTGGCAATTTTGACCCAACCCAAAACCCAACCCATACTTTTACGGGTTAGGGTCATGATTATTGACCCATTTATTTTTTGGGTTGGGTTAGGGTAATAGGCTAATTTTATGGGTTAGGTTAGGGTAGAGATCTAAACCCATGACCCAACCCGAAACCCGAAAATATATTTGTTAATAATAAAAAATAAAAATATTAATTCACATATATGTATATATATTATTTTCAGATCAAATTACACCTTAGTCTTAAGCCCAAGTGTAGTAGGACTATCCAACCTTTAATAATATCACACAATCTTAACTAAACAGATGGCTCAACCAGCTGCATATCAAACAAATGGTCCAACCAGACCTTAACATAATGTTGAAAACCCTAATGCTCTCATCTTGCAGACTCATATCCATCTTTATTCTCTACGTCGTTGTTAATGTCTATGTCGCTCTTCATCTCTGCCCAAGGTTTGTTTTTCTTATTCTCACTGTCATTACATTCTTGAGAACATATGTATGTTTAGATCATCTAGAATGGTGCATAAAAGTGCCTGATTATAGACCTCTCAGTGAATTCTGAAGCCAGCATTGCGTATAGTTTGCTGCATAAAAGTTCCCCAACTATGGGTAACGATTAAGTGATTGTGATTGTAATTTTCTCAAGCATGAGCACTCGGTTTTTAAAGCTTTGAGCACTCAATTTTTAAATTATTTCTAACTTTAGAAGATTTATCTTTAGTGTATTTCTTTAATGTATAATGAAGATTTTCATTTTTGTTCCCTTTTTTATTAAGGACACTAGGATCATGTGCATATCGTATGACTTATTCTTTTCATGGGAAATTTCCAAGTTCGAAGAACCATTTGTACACATAAGCCTCCCCGCAGTACTCTAGATTCTTCGCATAACATGAAATTCGTTTAAAGTTGGGTTGATCAAGCAAGATTACTTCTCTTCCTTTTGTTTCATCCTAATTTGTGTGCCAGCTCGCACTAGATGTTTTTGAATTTTTTTTATTAATTTCTACTCCTAATCCTTCTAAATTATTGTATGCTTAAAAAATGGGTTGGGTGGGTTGGGTTAGGGTTGAAGGATTTTAAGCGGGTTGGGTTAGGGTCATGATTCTCTGACCCATCCATTTTTGGGTTGGGTTGAGTTGATGATATTTTAAATGGGTTGGGCTAGGGTTGATATCAACCCAACCCATCAACCCAAATTGCCAGGTCTATACCCAACCCATATATTAATAGGTAACCTATACCCGACCCAAAAATTAAATGGATCAATAATCTTAACCTATAACCCGCTATTTACGGGTTGAGTTTGGGTCAAATTTTCGGGTTGGGTAAAAATTGCCACCCCTAGGTGCATCGAATGATCCTATGAAATGATCAAATCCACTGCTTCCTTGGAATCTGTCAAAGATAACGGCTCTATATTTCTTTAGGCTTTCTCTAACCATTCTCTTTTTCTTTAATGACTCTTTATTCTCTTTTGCTCACAATTTTGTATTTATCCTTTCTTTATTTTTGTAGGCATCAAGTTCATTATTTTAGCCAACATGTTTAGGTAATCTTAGTAATTTCTTCATGATATAGAAATGATAAGATAAGTGAAAAAGGAAGATAAGTATATAGGAATTACAGTGATAGAGATGGTAAATATACAGAGAGAATATAGGTCGGGACTCGGGAGAGAGTTTAGAGGGTAGGGATGGCAATGGGTCGGGTTTGGGTACCATCACCCGCACCCGTCACCCGACTTCACCCGCTCCACCAGTACCCGACCCGTCACCTGTTATGTATCACCCATCACCCGTTTCACCCGTTACCCGCGGGTGAAACGGGTGAACCCGTTTACCAGTTTGTTTTTCCTTTCTTGTTCGGTGCCAGCTAGGTTTGCAAAATTAATGTGAGTGAATAGAGATAATAGAGGCGCAGAGCATGTATGTTCCATGTTCGCTGGTTAGGGTTACAAAATTACATTAAAGAAGAGAGTGAAAAATTGTGCAAATCATGTACGTTCCATGTTCGCCAGTTAGGGTTGCAAACTTACCATGAGTAAAGAGAGAAAATAGAGGCGCAGAGCATGTATGTTCCATGTTTACCGGTTAGGGTTGCGAAATTACCTTCAGGCTTCAGTGAAGAGAATGAAAAACTGCGTAGAGCATGTAAGTTCCTTGTTCTCAAGTTAAGGTTGCAAAATTACCGAGAGTGAAGAGAGAAAATAGAGGCACGAAGAATCTATGTTACATGTCCGCCAGTTAGGGTTGCAAAATTAGCTTCAATGAAGAGATATTAAAAACTGCGTCGGGCATGTATGTTAGGGTTGCAAAATTACCGAGTGATGAAAATGAAGAATGGGGCAGTCGCGTAGAACATGAATATTTCCTTGTTTACTAGTTAGGCTTGCAAACTTACCCTAGTGAAGAAGAATGAAGAGTAGTAAACAACTTAATATAATAATATATATTTTTATTATATTTGTACGGGTGACGGGTGAAAAATGTTCATCCGTCACCCGACCTGCACCCATTTTACCCGTCACCCGTTTTTACCCGTTTTTTGTGGGTTTTTCACCTGGTTTAGCGGGTCGGGTGGCCGGGTGAAACAGGTACCCACCCAATGTCATCCCTAAGTATAAACAGAGAAGAGAGACTAACAGGTCTTTCAACAAAAAAAAAAAAGATACTAATGGGAGGAAAGGTAATAGGTAGAACGAAAATCAGGAAAAGTAGATAGTAGAAAATATTTAGAAATATATATAAATAGTGAGTTGAGTATATCGGAAATGTATTAATACTAGTTCGATGTCTTAAACCGTCGAATAAAAAATCAAAATTTGTCGTTTAACGTTTCAGGGGTATAACTAAACTGGTCAACAAAAGGTAACATTAGCATATTGTAAACTTTCAGTAGAGCACATGACTATCTTGCAAATTAATTTAAATATGAGTAGCTTTTAATGAACTCTTTAAGAATTTAGTGACATGTGTACAATACAACTAAAAATAAATGTATAGAAGTTTCCTTTTACTCCCTCCGTCCCTAATTGACTTTTTTGTTTGTTTTTTGGCATGTTTTTCCACCTCAATATTTAACATATAAGATAAAATAATTTTATAAAACAAATTTATACAACATATAGTTTTTCACATATAGATTCCATTAAAATACTTAGATTTATAAAATTATGTTATATTACATGTTAAATATTGAAGTCAAACGACAAGCTCAAATAGTGAAAAAGAAGGTCAATTAGGGACGGAGGGAGTAATAATCTTTCATAGGAGAAGCAAAAACAATAAAATATGACGAATCTAAAATATCTAAGTGCCAGCTAGCGACTAATACTTCGGTCAAGTTACCTCCATGAACCTCTGTCGCAAGCCTGTGATTATGTTAATATATGATGTCGGCCCTATTAGTGTTGCGTAGATGCCTTATAAAATGATAAAATCACAAACGAGTTAGAGCTACTTATACTAAGTTTGGGCTAAGAAAAAGTCTGATATAAACCAGAGTTTAGGAGAATTTTTTTGGGAGGGTCTGGATAGATAAATTTGGTTTAAAAAAGAATCTAGTTCCGACAAAATTTCATATCCGTTTTTATTTTAATAATATATATTATAAAAGTTATAATAACGAATATATTAATTTTCTAACACAGTGGTACTCTGCTTCAGCTGTGCGAGAGAGATACTTAACTGTATGACTTCCGGCTGATAGAAGATCCACCAAAATGGATGATATACTCATTGGTTGACATTTTGGAGTGGTGACAGGTTGTCCAATCTGCATCACAGCATGCCACATGTGTAGTCCGGGCTTGTTGTTATAAAAGACATCATAATCCAAGGTTACAACTAAGTAGGACAGAACATGAAGTGCTGCATGCAGGTGCTCTTCTCCAAGTTTTTTTCAAATATTGGTTTAGATATTGTGCGCAAAATACAAGTTCGTTCTGCTGTGAGTAAAGAAATTTATCTTGCCAACCTGCTTCTGTATTACGTTGGATTATCCAAATGCAGTTCGGGCTCCTTTTCTACCTTCAAACCTGCACTTAGAGGAGAAACAACATATTTCCTTTTGAAACAACCATATTTTAAGGAAAAATTGCATCCCCACCCATGACGTTTGGGAAAATTACACACCCCACCCACGAGGTTTCAAAAATTACTTTGTCCACCCATGTGGTTTCCTTTATTTTACATCCGGCAACTTTTCTAATATTTGATCAACTTAAAAGATGCTTAAATGTTGTCCAAAATGGATGAAACTTTACATGGACGATGCTAAAGTGTTATATTTTGGTCTAAAGTGAAATCCAAATTTTTTTAAGCTTATATGCGATCCGTGAGACCCAATAAAACATGTGACATGTGAACGTGTTTACATTGGGTCCCACATGTCATATATGAGCTTTAAAAACTTTGGATTTGACTTGGGATAAAAATATAACACCTTAACATCATCCATGTAAAGTTTTATCAATTTGGACAACATTTAAGCATCTTTGAAGTTGATCAAATATTAGAAAAGTTGTTGGATGTAAAATAGAGGAAACCACATGGGTGGGCAAAGTAATTTTTAAAACCTCGTGGGTGGGATGTGTAATTTCGCCAAACGTCATGGGTGGGGGATGTAATTTTCCCTATTTTTAAAGCAAATCTAGTACAAACTTTCTTTGAGAACCATGCCATCACTGGAATATAAAAACTCCATTCCTAAGAAATAGTGCACTCTTCCCAAGTCTTTTGATTATAAACTTATCATTCAAGGCAAATTTTAGTTTGTTTATCTGACTAACAAAATTACCAACCACCAAAAGATCATCCACATAGATAGCAACATAAGTAACACTTTTATCATGTTTACTCATCTAGGAATAATCATTCAATGACTGAATATAATCGAGACTTTGCAAGAAAATGGTTAACTTCTCACACCATTGCCTAGATGATTGTTTCAAATCATACAAGGCGTTGTTCAGTTTGCATACATTCCATGACTATTATGCTCTAAACCTTTAGGAACATTCATATAAACCTCTTCATCTAGGTCATCGTGAAGGAAAGCATTGTTCATATCCATTTGATCCATAATCTAACCCTTTTTCACAACACGCACAACAAGAGTCCTCATCGTTGTCATTTTAGCAACAAGGAAGAAAGTTTCATTATAATCAAAACCATATCTTTGAGTAAATCCTTGAGCTACTAATCTATCTTTCAACCTTTCCATCAGCAAGAAATTTAGTTCTAAAAATCCACTTGCAACCTATAGCTTTTCTACCAGAAGGAAGAGGAACAAGATCCCAAGTTCTATTCCTTCTTATGCTTTTTAATTCCATCCTATTGCATCTTTCCAACTTGGTCCTTTGATAGCTTGTTCATAGGTTTCAGGATCACTAAATTCATTGCATGCATGAGCTACAAAAACCTTACAAGAGTTTACACAAATTACCTTGCAAGGCTGTAAATCTACCAAGCATTTACATGAACAATTCGTTTCTGCCTGGGAGATATTACCAAGAATTGTTAATGCATGGTCCTCATTACATGTAGATTTCTTATTCATTGATCCGTTAAGATATCAGAGAAAACATCATTTACAGTCATTTCTATGATATCAACTACATAGTCTAAAATAAGTAGGAGATTTTCTTTCTCTGTTGCTCCTGGAATTAACAACATCGTTCGAATCTTTCATGCTATTTGATGGAATTTCAAATTGTTGTTGTGCAGTGTCTAGAGTGTGAGCATCAATGTGTGATGTGCCCTTTGATGCAGAATCTTTAAGACAATCTATAGACTTAAGAAACATGCTACAATCCTCATCAACAACATTAAGTAAATCACTATTTTCATCAGAACCAGAGTCTTTTGTTTATCAACACTTGAATCTAGATAAGGTTGGTGAATTATGTTATTGTTGGTATTATTGATAAGAGGAAAAATATCCTCAAAGAATTTGACATCTTTAGAAGTAGTGATAGTATGCCCATGGATATCAAGGACTTTGTAACCCTTCTTATTAAGGGCATCTCCAGAGTAAACACAAACCTTAGCCCTAGGATCAAAATTTCCTTTGGGTTTATCCAAAACTGTTTTGTAACAAACAACCAAAAGATTTTAAAGCATCATAGTCTGGCTTCTTTTGGAACAACCTTTCAAAAGGAGTTTTAAATCCAATAGTTCTAGAGGGTAATCTATTTATGATCATAGTAGCATAGACGATGCCTTCACCCCAGAATTTGATATCAACACATGATTGGTAGTACACAACTCTAGCAACTTCTAATAAATGCCTACGATTTGTTTCAAGAATTCCATTTTGTTGAGGAGTATAGGAACAAGTTCTTTGATGAATGATACCAGATTTTTTGAAGAAATGAATACCTTCATTGCTAGTCCCTGATTCAAGTGCATTATCACTTCTAAAGATTTTGACTTTCTTTTCAAACTGTCTTTCAACATAAGTAATGAAACCACGAAGCCCATTGAACGATTCAGATTTATTCCACAACAAATCTGTCCAAGTAGTACGGGTATCATAATCAACAACACTAAGGACATAGTTCTTATCATCATGAGTAGTATTTCTGAAAGGACCAACATTATCAACATGTAAGAGCTGAAAAGGTTCATCAGCTTTTATTGCACTGATCCCAAATTTGGGTCTCACATATCTGGACTTGAAGGAATGCTATTCAAATGAACACTCTCAAGTATCCTCATCTTTTCAAGAGGAGCATGACCTTATTTTCTATGTCACCTCAACTTATTGTTTTGTCTATGTTACAGATAGCATAAGCAAAACATTTTTTTACTAGCACTACATATAGATTTTGGAAAATATGCAAGTCTTTTGTTGTCAAGCAAGTATAGACCTTCAACAACCTTTCCAATTTCTTACAATTTTTTTTATTCAGGGTCCTGTAGAAAAAAACCATGGCTAAAAGTGATTGGCATTTTAATTTGTTGGATAAGTTTGTTGGCGGATAAAAGATTAAGATTAAAAGTAGGAACATAAATAACATTTTGCAACAAGATACTATCACCTATAACATTCCTTTTAATGTTACTATTCTTAAATCGATTATCTAGTAAGGTAATTATAACATGCTGATTTACACGTAATTTAACATTCTTGATCCAATCTAGATTCCAGTCAAGTTTTCAGTGGCACTAGTATCAAGAATCCAAGAATTCTTTAATAAATCTATAGAGTGATGTTTTGCAGTGGTCAAACAATAATAATTGAGAGGAAGGATTTTAATACCAGCAGAACCAAAATAGACAATGTGGTTTGATTTATCTTTCTGATGAGTTGAAGATAGGTATCCCACGAAATCAATCAATTGATTTCGGTTCAGAGATTTCAGATGGCTATTTTCAGTGGGATTGGAATCTTGAGACATTTGTCCTTATTCAACCGCTAAAATTGCCATCACCTTTCTCGAATTATTGTTTGGTTTCCATGACTTGGCTCAACCATGAAGTAGAAAACAAGTATCGACTTTTACCATAGTGTTCACAACTGAGATTGATCTTCTTAGGGCCATGCCTTAGGATTTTGCCTTGGTGTGTTATTGAAATCCCTCATTGTCTTTCCTTTTGAACCACTAAAGAATATACTTGGTCTAGGTAGGCCTTGGTAGGGCTGTCCAAACGGTTCGGTTATAACCGAATTTATTACAGTTAACCGTAACTAATTCGGTTTTTGGTTATTAAGTGGAAAACAATTTTGGTTCTCGGTTAATTCGGTTTTCGGTTATTGAATATGATTTCGGTTACAATCAAAATAACCGAAAGCCGATTTTTTTTTAAAAAAAAAAAATCGGTTTTCGATTAACCGAATGGACACCCATAGGCTTTGGAGTTATTAGAAGTATGTTTCCCCTGGTTGCATCGAAGGATGGGTTTAACCCCATAAGAAATTTCATCGTTCTTTCCTCTTCTAGAAGTTCCTGCAATGCGTCATTCATTTGAATCTTTCTTGTCGAAGATTGTTGGTCCTAGAGACACACGTGAAGTAATTCATGACAGTATCATCTTTCTAGCTAAGTTCAACAATTTTTTGAGAAATAGCAAAAATGTGGGCTCAATGTGGATGATCGAAGCAAGCCTCCAAGCATTTACAAGTTTCCCTAACCGAGTCGCAATAAATTACCGATTTTGCACTATTCTTCTCGAGATAGTTCATAATCCACACCATTACCATACTGTCACACTTCACTTAATCTTGTAGGCTAGCCGAATCCAGCGTAGGTCTCTCAATCTTGCCTTCCAAGAAAGAGAACTTGTTTTTGGCTCTTAAAGCAATCATCATGCTTTTTTTTCCATTCTCCAATTGATTCACCATAAAATTGCCAAGTTAGTATCAACGAAGGATGATCGTTGTTACTGAGGAACACGGTACCATTCTATTGTAGGAGATGATTCTTGTCGCCTGAGGTTTTAGGTTGATCTTCTTGCATAAAGATACCTTCTTGCTTCTTTCTTGGTTCATTTTCTTTCGCCACTAAAGCTTAGATTTGAGAGGTGAAGTGCTCCAAAGTTCTAATACCATCAAGAAAGCAAGAACAATTGAGTAGGATATTGTTGAGCAGAGAAGAAAGGAAAATCATTGGATTGATTGATAGAGATTATGGAAAGACAGACCATCAACTTACAAAGTAGAGAAACCTTTATAAGGCCTGCTACTTGACAAAAAACTAACAACAAGAATGACTAACTAATAGACGATTAACAAAACATACAATAACTAACTACTACTATTTCAACATATAAGGTGTCATGCATTTTGAAAAAGCACACAATCCTAAAATTAGTCGAGACGGGAGAGTATGTGTTAAGCTTTTTATCATTTTGGCGTTAGGGATGACAATTTTAAATAGATACCCACTGACACGATCCATCCGTTTTAAGTAATTGGATGAAAACCTGAAATAAACGGTGACGGATGACGGAATGACTTTAAATCCGAAAAAAAATTCATTTTTTATCTGATCTGTCATCTGTTTATCACCCAACCTGTCAACCGTTTAAAGTTACTTCTTGTTTTATTTCAAGTAACTGGTCCTTAAATAATTTTAAAAGAATACTAAAATAGATGTAGCATTATAATTTTCTGTCCATTTATATATTTTTATCTTTCTTACGACCCACAACCCACAATTTGATACCTATATATTCATTTTCAATATGGTATAATATTTTTAGTACGTTGAAATGAGTCTTCTTAGAATATAGAATTTTTTTACATAAGCAATACAAAATTTTTTATATTTATTATCATATTAAAAATATTATTATTTATTATATAGCAAAAGTTTATCCCAATTATCATCGATCCACCGCAAATGACAAATGGACGATTGCCGGGTGATGAATAAACAGATGATGAATGATATATGGATGCGGATCAACGGACCTGAACCCTATCATTGATTAAAGGATTTTTGTATTCTTTTACCGAAAAAAAAATGGTATTGGAGAGCCGAGAGCTGGCGAATTTTCATTAGATATATCTCTGCAACATTTTAATATACTCTATACATTATTATGATCGTTGGCACTTGGCACGTCCTCACCCCAAAGAAGTGAAAGCCACTTAATTTTTTTATTACTACATGGTTGTTGATTAGAGATTCGCTCGCAAGTTAATAATTCAATCAGGTTACCTCCATCATGTGAGTGATTGTGTTGACTATATAATGCCGGTCCCAAGAATGTAGAAGGTGTACCATCATCACGCACAGAAGAGATAGAGAGTAAAATTGCACGGAGATTATCTTGATTGCAGCAGCAGCAGCCAGCTAGTATAGCAGAAAGTGGGGGGGTAAGTAATTAAGACACCGATATCGTATCAAGCTTAAGTTACTAGTCGTAGTCAACTTGATGATTTATATATCTTTGATGTATAAACAGGATCAGAGTAGCTAGCTAGCTAGCTAGCTAGGAGGATCGATTACATCGGTCTGGTCTGTCGACCATGGCGATCGACCCAGTTTCAGCTGTTAAAGAGGTAGGGAGTGTTGTTGCTAGCCCTGCCTTGGAAGCAACTAAAGAATGGATAAACTACGTTCGCAGCTGTGAAGATAATGTCAAAAAAGTCCAGGCACTGCACCACGATCTCAAGAACCGTAGACAAGAAATCGAGCAGAGAGTAAACTTGGGGAAGAATCAGAATCAAGAGGTTGTTACTCAAGTACAAGAATGGATTGATGAGGTGGACAATTTCATGGCTTCAAAAGAAGATTGGGAGGAGTTTTTTATGGAACAGAATGCAAGGAGGAAAGCTGAACAATGTTGCTTCGGGTTTGGCTGGAGCCCAAGGTACAGACACAACCTGAGTAAGAAGGCCGAACTGAAAGCTACCGAAATAAATGAGAAGATTGAGAGGATAATGAAGCGGGGACAGGATCCCGTCACTCTTGACACCATGCCGCTGAAATTATCAAGTTCTACATCACCCGCCTTTTGTCGAGGATTGGAATCTAGAGAGAAAAAGTTGAAAGAGATCTTGGGAGTGCTCAGAAATTACAAGGTCAACAGAATCGGTATCTACGGCATGGGAGGCGCGGGTATGCTTACGCGTGTCTTATATAATTACTTCCTCATTTTATTCTTATATTTATATCCTTCTAGTCCTTCTTTCCCAAATTGAGCACGGCTTAGTAATCTCTTCATCTTGCCGTAAAGTAACCTTTACGACTTAAATAAAGCTTATCCCAAACTTTGATTACTAATTAATAAGTTAATACTCCCTCCTATTCTAAATATAAGTCGTTTTAGTCTTTAGAATTATGTTCAAATTATAAGTCGTTTTAGATTTTTTGTATTTATCTTTCTATTTTTACCCTTTTTACTTTTTTAATTATTATTATCATTGCACTCTACTTTTTATCCTACCAATAAAGTATACTTACTTTTTTATTCTTCCAATACTAAAAGTAAGAGTATGCAAGTCTTTTTAAACTTTTTCTTAAAAATGGTGAAAAAGTCTAGAACGAATTATAATTAGAACACGAAGGAGTATAAGATTATATTCCCCAACACTTTAAATTTCTGTAAAATTCTCTTCCTCTGACCAAATGAGCTTGATGTATCCATTACTCTTGTTTCTTATTCATCGTTTTTTACTATTTGATCATATGTTTTGACTTTAATATATAAATTAGATTTATAGTTCTAAGTTTTAGATTAATTCCTTATTTGAAAAGTTATATATACAAAATTAGTTTTACATTAATTATTATATTTTGTATGTTTATTTAAGTGAATAAATATGCTATAAAACAAACAAAACGGTTAAAATAGATTGATATACTGGTTATAGCTCATCCATCCTTTAACCGAAGTAGAGTCTTAGAAATCCCATTGGCTTCCTCCTCTTCTATACCAATTGATTGTAAAGATGATGTGACCTTTGCATGTATATAGTAAGGGCATCTACAGTGGTAGTGGTGTGAATTCCACCTTTATATTTCAATAAGAAATTATAAAAAGCTCCCTCTTTCAATGTTTCTTATTTAATGAATGTCCTAAAAAAATTCTATTGGTTATAAACCTACAACACTAATAACAAATACATAAGATCCTAATAGAATACTAAAGTAAAAATAGTAAAGTCCTAATAGAATACTAGAGTAAAAATAGTGGATGAGGATGGGAGAGAATGTTAAGGAAGTCTACCGTGGTAGAGATTCTAGATTATTAGAGTTTTTTTCTAATAAAATATATTATTTTGATGACATGACATCTAGAAATATGGTATGAATCTCAAAACCATTGTGGATGTCCTAAGCAGTCAAACTCGTCATAGATCTTGTGGCAATGTCGCACTAGGTGTAGGTGTCGATTTGGTGGAAATGGGGCCGAGTTAAGTACCAACAGTTGAGCTTGGACACAAATTATAGCATCCACAATAGAGTGTCTTAATTATTCATCCTTAGTGACATAACAATAAAATAAAAAAGATAAATGCTTACATGAAGGAGTGAGAAAAATAGAAGAGTTCTTAGCTGAAAGCCTAAAAAAGCCGGTGTCTTATCATAAGAAGAGAGGGGAACACATAAATATATTCTAAATAGATGATTGGAAATTGGAGTTAATTGAAAAAAAGAGTTGTGTGAAAAAAATTGAGGAGTAAAATTGGAAAGTAAATGATAAAAAAGTCACAAGATTTAATATTGTGAAAATAGTGTGGAGAGCCAAAAAATTATCTATTAAGAACAAGATGGAGTAATTTGTATGTAATTATTTAGTTCTGGTTTGCTATGATGCTATTAGGACCTACAATGGTGGTTGGTTTCTTAGTACATTTCTAGGTGACATGTCATAATAAAATGAAATTTTATTACTTAAGAGACTCTATCCAAATATCATTCACTACAATAACAAAGTTTCTTAATCTCAACTTTCTTAATAAACAACCAATTAACTATCACTAGATGTGAGAGAAAATATAAAGGAAAAAAACACATAGGTGAAGTCTATTGTGTTATAAAAAGTGAGATGAACACATAAAAGAGAATAAGCCTAATTTGAAAATAATAAGGTCAACTGTCTAGAAGGACTGACCTGCTTTACCCACCGTGGGACGGCCGGAAGGGAACCAATAGCGCAACATGTTCATATTCGCCACCTTTTTCCCATGTGGACCTTCGAAATTAATAATAATGTGTTACTTATTAGTATAAATTTGTAACTATATACTTTATACCAAATCTAATAATATCATTATTCTTCCCACCAAACAAAATAAACATCAATTACATCATAACAAGTTAACAACCAAATGACCCGTAAATTGTGCGATTTGATTACCAGGAATAATTTTTTTTTAATAGAACACCACTTGAAACCATATTATAAACATCAAAGAGACAAAACCACCCAGGTCAAAAACAAAAGGGGTGATTGATCTCAGTTTAGATTACAGGCCCGAACAATTTTAGGAGGGATATCCTTGTCTTCCCAGTACATAATGGAACCACAGGAAATATACATACTGGCAGCTAAGGCTGCAACTAAGTTACATAAATTATAATCATAAGAGAGTTTTATATCTTCAAAGTGGGAAAATAACTCCTGGAACAATAAACCGTCTTTGTCTTGTCCATCTTCTAGGATTGAAGTTAGAATCTGGAAGTTGTCTCTTTGATTGGAGTCCAAATGTATCTTCGAAAACCCTCTGTCAATAGCCCATTGAAGGGCAATATTAAACCCAGCAGCTTCATCATTGATTTGGTCTAAACCATTCTGCACCTTGTGACTAAACACCATGATCGCCTTACCAGTGGAGTCCCTGATTGATCCACCCACAAACCTACAAAAACCCTTCCTTGATTTTGAAGCAATGTTGATTTTAATGTACCCCTGCATAGGAGGAAGCCATTGGTTACTGCAAATCAGAGCGTTTTCATCAGGTTTGGCGAAGATCTGATAATTCTTTATAAAGGCTTTGTTGTCTTCTAGCACAGCTAACCAAGACAGAAAGGGATTGTGTCTCACTTTGTTCTTGGCAGTATACACTACCCACATCAAGTTAGCCACTTCTCCTAATTTATTACAGCTCCAACCTTGGGCTTCCGAGAACAACCAGAGATGAGGATTAATTTTACCTTCAGAATTGATATTAGTGATTTCAGGAAAAAATCTTCATTGATCCATGACCATACAGCAGCCAAAGAGTGTGTGATAAGCCGTATCCATCTTTCCACAAAAACAACATGAAGGGTCACCCCCTACCCTTCTAGCTATATTAGCTACACAAGGGAGGATATTATTCATGAACTTCCAGAAGAGGAGTTTGACTCTGGGGCTGCAGATCGAGTTCTTAAGTCTGAGACTAGGATCAAGTTTGCTATTCTGGTTGCTAGAAGAGACACCATCCTTATCTTCCTGATTGAGTAACATTTCATAAGCAGATTTAACCGTGAAGTCTCCTCTTTTGCTATGATTCCAAATCCACTGATCCTCCTCATTAGGATTAATTGGCATGTTTTTAATGACAGAAGCATCGATGAGCAAGAACATCTGGTCTAATTTGTTGTGGTCCCATGAGTTAACTCAGAGTTAAGGAGGCTAACAACCATTGGAGAGGAATGACTAACAGGAGAAGGGGTGATAGGTTTGAAGGCAAAAACTCTCGGGATCCAGGGGGAGTTCCACACAGGAGTGTTCTAACCTGATCCAATCTGAATTCTAGCACCTTTGGAGGTACTGTCGATGGCAGAGTGGATAGCAGACCAGATTGGGCTGGGATGGTTCCCTTTGATAGCATTGAGAATGGTGGAATTTGGATAGTAGATCTCTTTGAGAATTCTGGCAACAAGAGTGTTTGGGAATTTGAGAAGATTCCAACTTTGTTTTGCTAACAAAGCTTTATTGAAGAGGGAGATGGTTCTAAAACCCATACCTCCTTCACTCTTTGGATAGCAAATAGAATTCCACCGAGTCCAGTGGAGACTTTTCTTATCACAGCTACCTCCCCACCAGAAGGAGGAGAAGACAAAATTAATTCTCCTGATAGTATCTTTTGGAAGGGAGAAGATGGACATAGTATAGGTGGGAACCGCTTGGAGAACACTAGTAACCAGGGTGGTCCTTGCAGCATGGGAGAGAGGTTTATTCCAAGACACAACTCTCTTTTTCACCGCTTCTACTAGAAATTTGACGTGATTAGCTTTGTTTCTACCCACCGTGGTAGGTAATCCCAGATATCTGTGAAAACAACCAACCTCCTTAAACCCAAACACTTCAGCCACCTGTGCCTTAGTATTAACATTGAGACACTTACTGAACATGATATCAGATTTATCTCTGTTAATCATTTGACCTGATGAAGTAAGAAAGACTTGGAGGATATCATTAAGGCGTTGAGCATTATCTTTCGAAGCATGACCAATAAAGAGCATGTCATCAGCGAAGGCAAGGTGGGAAAGGGTAGGGGCAGATTTAGAAAGCTTTGTACCTCTAAGAACTCCATCAGAAACTGCTAGGTTAAGAGTACTCGATAAAGCTTCTTGAACTAGGATGAAAATGAACGGGGAGATGGGATCTCCCTGCCTAATCCCTCTAGAAGGACTAAATACTTTTCCCGGAGCACCATTTATCAGAATAGAGCATTTGACAGAAGTGATACAATGCATAACAGGACCCAACCATGTTCTAGGGAAACCCATGTGTGTAAGAATTTTTTCAATGAAATTCCATTCCATCCTATCGTAGGCCTTACTAAAATCAATTCTCAGAGCGAAATCTCCTTTTTTCCTTGCTCTACTTCTCATCATCTTGTGGTGAATCTCTCCTGCTATAACAGCATTGTCTATGATGTTTCTACTCCTTACAAAACCCGACTGAGCAAAGGAGATAATAGAAGGGAGCATCCCTTTAACTCTATTTGCTAAGACCTTGGAGACTATCTTGTAGATAAAATTACAAAGAGCAATGGGTCTAAAGTCATGGATATTGACTGCACCAGTAATCTTAGGAATCAAGGTGATGAAATAGTGGTTAAAACTGTCAGGCATGATATTACCTTGGAGAATGGAGATCACAACTTCAGTCACTTGTGCTCCCACTGTAGTCCAGTAAGTCTTGTAGAAGGAACCATTGAACCCATCAGGCCCAGGTGCCTTATCACCCCCCATGTCTTTAACTGCATTAATCACTTCTACTCCTGTGTAAGGAGCACTGAGTTCAGAGATCTGGGAAGGAGACAGTTTCTCACTAACAGCAGCAAGCATTCTTGGGTCAATCTGGTTATTGTGGCTATGAAACAGATCTGAATAAAACTGTCTTGCAACTGCTTCAATCTCACCCCAATCATAAACCATATTACCTTCAGAGTTCTTCAATCCAAAGATCTGATTCCTTTTTTTCCTAGCCGAGGCTCTGGAGTGAAAAAAACCTGTATTCTTGTCTCCATCCTTTAGCCACATAGTTCTAGCTCTTTGATGCCACCAAAGTTCCTCCTGGTACATAAGGAGTTCTAATTCCATAGTTACCCTCTTCCTGTTACTGATGTTAGCTTCTGTCATATAAGCCTTATCAATGAGAGAGAGATCCTCTTTTTTCTTTTTGATCTTCCATTGAATCTTGGAGATAGTCCAACCTTTCCATTTCATAAGTTTATTAGCACAGAGGTTGATCTTATCCTGAATGTTGCAGGAGGAAACTCCCCAGGTTTCAGAATCAATCTGATAGCACTTATCATCCAATTTCCAAGCATTCTCAAACCTGAAAGGTTTTTTAGGTTTTCTAACCAATCCAAAGAACCTGATAAGCAAAGGATTATGATCTGAAGCATCTCTCTGGAGGTGCTCAACAGAGATAGAAGGAAAAAAACCAGCAAGCTCAGGGGTAGAGAAAGCTCGGTCCAATCTGCTCCTGCTATGCTGATCCCCTTCCTGACAATTGGTGAAGGTAAAAGGATCCCCAAAAAAACCCACATCTGATAAAAAACACTCTTGCATCACTTCTCTGTAAGGGGCCATCTGGTTATCATGTCTCCATCTCCCACCCTCTTTCTCATGATTAAACATTATCTGATTAAAATCTCCCACAATGAGCCAAGGGAGGGAGATCTGGTTTCTCAAGATTCTAATAAGTTTCCAAGATAAGAACTTCAACTTCCAATCAGCCCACCCGTAGAAGCCAGTGAACTGAAACCAAGAACTTCCTGGGAATTGAACTTCAGCCGACACATGATGTTTAGACCAGTTTGTCATTTTAACCTTAATGTTGCTCCTCCACAGATAAGCTAAACCCCCACTCTTCCTGAGCTAGAAACAGAAATACCATCATAGTCCTTAAATTTTTTCCTAAACAGATCCATTTCATAGATAGATCTGTGGGTCTCCATTAAAAAAACCATCTCAGGATTGAACTTTTTAACAAGTCCAACAACCCAAGCAACTGCCGCAGGTCGACCCAAGCCCCGGCAGTTAAGACTTATGCAAGTCATTTTGACTGGCAGCCTTGTCCTTTGACAAGGTCTGCCTGAACTGGGAATGGTTCCGCACTATGTGAGTCCAAGATCTCCTCATCTCTACGAGATGATTTGATTGTAAGAGACACATTTTTGGAATTTTTCCTCTTGAGAGCTCTTTTCTCAAACTTGCTGGATTTGGAGCTGGGACCAAAATGAAACACTGCCTCCTTCCCTGGTCTCTGATTAACTTCCTCTTCAGATTTGGACACTTTCTGAGATTTCCTAGACTTGTTAATCATGGCTTCTGCTTCATTCATCAATTGGGCAATCGTTGGATCATTGCTGAGAGAGTTCCCTCCTACTTTATCTTCCTGGGTTTTTAAACAGTGGGAACCAGAGCTCTGGAAGTTCTCTATTGCTTTAGCCCAATCAAAATCATTGTAAAACTTCCTTTTAGCTGGATTCTCCTTATTTAGTGGGATTCCAATTGGAGAAGTGGTCTGTTCATACCCAGGAGGAATAATGGGGCCTTTCAGGACCAACTTCTGGGAATCTGTAATATTCAGAACTGCTGTCTCTTTTCTAAGATTGGTCCTACTCTCCTGTTCTATCATCTCCCGACCTAGCAGAGAAGTTTCAGAATGCAAACCAGGATCCTTTCCCACTCCAGCTCTAACCAAAGTCGGTTGAACAGCCTTGGAAGTTCCATTTATAGGAACCAAAACATTGATTTGAGTCCCACCCGTTTTCTCACTTTCAACAGTCTTGAAGGGGTTCTTTGGGGTTGGGAGCCTGGGTATCATCATCCCGGTATCAGTCATAAACTGCTTGGTAACTGAAGCTACAGATCCATTGTATTCACTCCTTAACCAAGGTCCAAATTTTTCTGTTAACCTCTTATCTTTCTTTTTGAATTCACACTCCAGGAGCATGTAGTCCAGCCTACCACAATAGAAACAGAAGTGTGGGAGATTGTCATAAGACAGCCTGCAGCATCGATCTAGTTTCCCATCAGAGACTATAATCATCCTACATAAAGGGTCTGAGATATTCACTTATACCAGGACTTTTAGGAACTTTGACGCCAGGGGATTGATCTTGTCAGGACACCTGATAAAAGTCCCTATTTTGTTACCCAAAGTGATAGCCGAAATTTTATTGAAGTAGGCCATCGGAAGATTATGAATGGCGACCCAAATATGAACTTTTTTGGGATCATGTTCGTCTATGTGGATAGTAGGGTCAATGGGCATTATCGAGAGAAGACGGTGTTGGAAATGCCACGGCCCGTTGGTGAGAATATTATTTCTATCAATGCTAGAAGTGAAGTTGAGAGTGAATCTGTTGATGGCTATCTCATTAACCTTAAGATACGCTTTTGGCTTCCACAACTGGATCAGGAAGGCTTGGAGCGCCTTGGGACCTATGCGAGAAGGGTGCCAAACTTTCCCAAATAATGCATTTTGGATATCAGGGTTGGAAGCTTCAGAAGACAAGAGTTCTCCTTCGACTCTTTCCATCTCAGCCGGGTGAAGAAGTAAGTTGTTGATGTTGGAGATGATGCCTTCGAGAACTGGAGTGTTGGAACTACCACAAGGAGTGTTCTTATCCATCTTGGTAGGACTCAGGATGGACAGGAAAAAAGAAGAGAGTGTGTTCAGGTCACAACAAGGATGGGAACTATGAGACTTGATCACTCTATTTGTGCGAGATTCTCTTTTTGAATGTTTTGATTCGATATCAAAAACCAATAAACACCATGGAAGAGCTAGATAGAAGCTATTCTTCAATCTTCTAGGAATAAAGGCCGTACATGTCACCTCCTTACTATAAATACCCACATATTGGTTGGCCTTACTTTTAAGATTTGATTTGCAGTAATAACAGGGCTGAGAACCACTCTTACTCTCCCACGTCGGTCTACTACGCTGAAAGAACCCATTAGTCCCTATAATAAGGGACACCATGCTCTCGAACCTGCATGGAATCATTGCAGACGTACACCCCTCGCAGATCATACCATCACATCTGAATTCAATATCTATCTCACCTAACGGCTCCTTAGATAATATTCTAGACTGACTGCCCCCCGACTCCCTCCAAATCGCCTTCTAAATCGCTCATGGAATCGCCCTTTTGAGAGAGAGCCTATCACACCTTTTGGTAACTAGTACTGTTCAACTGTCTTCTTTTTGGCCACTTTACCAGGAATAATTTTGGTCTTCGCTCTTTTCTTCTTTTTCGTCTGTTTCTTCTTTTTCGTCTGTTTCTTCTTCAACTTCTTCAATCGGTCGAGCTTTCTTTAGTTTTCCCAACTCCCATCTGTCATTAGTTTCCCCTACTCCAGTCAGTCTCCAGTTGTGGTTTCTGGATGACCGCTCTTTCCATGGGGATTGAGCAGATAATCTCTTCTCTTGCTGACTCCATGATCCCTACTTCCTCGATAATGTCAATTGATTCCTCCCACCGATCCCGTGCTTCCTTTGTTTTTGCATTAATCGAATTAGCTCCAATAGAACTGTATTTCCGTACGAAGAGATAAAATATCATGTAAATATCTCTTGTATTGATCGATGGGTTACTGTGGTATTTATACACATATGTAAGTGGACTGAGGCTTTATAAGCCTGTCTATACAATAAAGCCCATTTGGGCCTAAGTGTAATATATAAAGCCCTTTGGGCTGTTATCCCCCCGCGAAACAAACTACCCACTGAGAAGAGGTAGTTTGGATCGAATCCGCAAAAAATGAGTCGTCGAAGTGGGTTTAGTTAGGAGATCTGCCAACTGTGCTTCTGTCGGTAGATGACAAATCTTCAAGCTCCCATTTTGAATCTTCTCCCGAACAAAGAAGAAATCTAAATCGACATGTTTAACCCTACTCTGAATCGCCGGATTCGAAGCCAAGAAGGTGGCTCCCAGATTGTCGCAGTAGATCTGTGGTGGAGTAGGAAGGGAAATCCCTAATTCAGAGAGTAATATCTGGAGCCAAGTAACTTCGGCGGTGGCAACAGCAACTGATTTGTACTCCGCCTCTGTTGAAGAACGAGAGACGGATTTTTGCTTGCGACTGCGCCAGGAAATGAGGTGTGGGCCAAAGAAGATGAGGTATGCAGCCGTGGAGCGCCTGTCCACCGGAGAGCCACCCCAGTCAGCGTCAGTAAAGACGGTGAAGGAGCCCAGACGCGAACGAGGAAAGGAAAGACCCAACTTTTGAGTCCCCACCAGGTAACGCAAGATCCTCTTTACTGCATTCCAGTGGACCTGTTTCGGTTTTTGCATGTATTGACATACGCGATTGATAGCATATGATAGATCAGGACGCGTGAGAGCTAGGTATTGTAGGCTTCCCACAATACTGCGGTAGTAAGTAGGGTTTTCATAGTCAGGAGAGTCGAGACTATCAAGGTTAGCCGTGGTGGATAGAGGAGTAGAACACGGCTTCGAGTCAATCATGTCAACCTTAGTCAATAGGTCATGAATATACTTGGTCTGTGTGAGAATAAGACCATCCTGGTTGCGGGTAGCAGAAACCCCTAAGAAATAGGTGAGAGCACCAGAGGCTGAGACAGGAAAGTGAGTAGATAAATGGGAGAGAAATTTTGTGATTAGGGTTTGTGAGGAGGCTGTAAAGAGGATGTCATCAACATATATCAGGACATACATGATATCTCGTTGATGTTTGTAGATAAAGAGTGAGGAATCCGCAGTGGAGGAACAGAACCCAACCTGTATTAAATAGGAACTTAGTTTGGAATACCAAGCCCTAGGAGATTGCTTTAGACCATAGAGAGATTTCTTCAATAGACAAACATGATTAGGATTGTGAGGATCAACAAACCCTTGTGGTTGTCTAGTGTAGACCCTTTCCTCCAAATCCCCATGGAGGAAAGCATTCTGAATGTCAGCCTGATAAATAGGCCAATCCATAGAGACAGCAATAGATAAAACCAACCTTATTGTTGAAGTCTTTACAACTGGGCTATAGGATTCGGTATAGTCTTGGCCATAGGATTGGGAATATCCTTGGGCAACAAGTCTCGCTTTCCTCCTCTGTATAGTACCATCTGAATTTCTCTTGGTTTTAAGAATCCACTTGGTACCTAAAATGTTCATGTTGCTGTCACGAGGAACCAATTCCCATGTGTGAGTTCTGAGTAAAGCATCATACTCCTGTTGAATTGCCTGTCTCCATTCATCATACTGTTGTGCCTGTTTGAAACTGGGTTCCTCAGGGATTTCAGTAGAGACGAGGGTGGTGTTTCTGAGTTTGGGCCAAACAATAGTACCATCAGTATAGGTTTTAGGCTGTAAGGTATTGGTTTTGGATCTGGTGACCATGGGGTGGGCATTGTTTGGAGGGGAAGCAGAGGTAGATTCATTAGATATAGTCGAGGGAGATTTTTGAGGAGGTGTAGAGGATGAGGTTTGTGGCAAAGGAGATGTTGTAGATGGCACTTGTGTGGTAACAACTTGAATCTCACTGTCAAAGGATGAAGGATCCATAAGAGGACGAGAGGGCGGGGAGGACAAAGGTGTGTGTGATGTGGGCTGGACAGAAGCAGGAAAATGATCTTCATTAAATGTCACATCACGAGAAATAATGGTTTTCTGAGTGTTAGGGTCAAGGCAAATGTAGCCTGTGTGAAATGGAGAATATCCAAGGAAGATACACTCAGTGGAGCGGAAGGATAGTTTGTGGTGGTTTCTAGGTCGCATATTGGGCCAGCAAGAGGACCCAAAGGTACGCAATCTGGTGTAGTCAGGAGCTTGGTGATAGAGAAGTTGATATGGAGACTGGTTATGTAGAGTTTGGGATGGAGTTCTGTTGATGAGGAAGGTGGAAGTAGTGACAGCATAGGACCAGTAGGTCAGGGGTAGTTGGGCATGTGCAAGAAGGGTAAGAGCTTTGTCTAAGACAAACCTATGCCGACATTCCACCATTCCATTTTGAGGATGAGAGTATGGGCATGTGAAACGATGCTCAATTCCCTTAGTGGCAAGATAGTTCCTGAGAGCTATAAATTCCCCACCATTATCTGTTTGGACAGATCTGATGAGTGTGGAAAATTGAGTCTCAACAAGAGAGACAAACTTAGGAAACACAGTAGCCACCTCTGATTTAGCAGACAAAGGAAAACACCACATAAATCTAGTGGAGTCATCAACAATTAATAAATAGTATCTAAAACCATCAACTGAAGTAAACTGAGCTGGGCCCCAAAGATCCATGTAAATCAAAGCAAAAGGTTTAACAGATCTAGGACCAGTAGGCTGATGAGGAAGAGCATGAGCTTTTCCTTTACAACAGGAACCACAAAATTGCTTTTCAGCTGTCTGAACAGTAGGCAATTTAAAGGTGTTTATAGTAAACTGTGTCTGAGTAAATGAAGGATGGCCTAGTCTATAATGCCATCTGTTTGTAGATGCACGAGCACCCTGTGTGATAGAGGTGTGGTGAGCTCTAGGTGGTGAAGAACTTGTAGGAAAAGTGTAAAGTCCCCCTTCAACTGAACCTCGCAGAAGAATCCTCCCAGTTGAGCGATCCTTCACAAAAAAACAATCAGGGAGAAATTCAATGGTTACATCATTATCAGCAGTGAACCTCTTCACTGAAATCAGATTAGTGAGAAGACCAGGTGCACGATAGATACTGGATAATATGTAGGAACCATGAGAAGTATTTAGACTGCCAGAGCCTTGATGAGTGATAGATAGAGAGGTACCATCACCCAGGCTGACTGTCTCTGTACCACTATAGTCACTAGCACCCAAATTCATTCTCTGAAAATCACTAGTGAAGTGATGTGTTGCCCCCGTGTCTGCTATCCAATTGTTCTGACTTGGAATGATGTTGCTTGTTGTGTAATTAGCTTGGAATGACTTTGGTGGAGGTTGTTGATAGGATTGATTGTATCTGTGGTAGCACATGCGTGCAGTATGCCCTCTTTTGTCACAAATCTGACATTGTGGGCGAGTATCCACATGTCCAGCAAAGGTAGTAGGGGGTGGGTTAGGTGGGTACTGGTTTGTGTATGTGGTTTGACTATTGTAATACCCTTTCCCTTTGGATTTCCCTGTGTTTTTGCCACGAGTGTTGTTGGTTTTGTTTGGTTGCTTTTCTGTTTTTGTGGTGTTGTTGAGAGAAATTTGCTGAGGTTGTTGGGTTTGGCTATCAGAGATCCTGGCCTCCTGACCAAGAAGATGGCCATAAAGTTGATGTGGGGTTAGGGCAATGGGCTGTGTCATAAGGTAAGTCACCATAGAGTCATACTCCTGAGGGAGACCCTTTAGAAGAAATGTCTTAAAATCACGATCAGAAACAATATCACCCGCTGATGCAAGAGAAGAAACTAGAAGTTGTGCCCGATTAAAATAATCTGTAATGGATTCAGTAGTCTTCTTCTTTATACTTGCTAGTTGTAGGTGATATTGACCAATGTGAGCAATAGATTGTGCCGCAAACATATCCGTCAAAATAGACCACATACTAGCTGAAGTTTTACATCTAGCAGTTTGGATGACTATCGATTCAGATAAGGATGATAGAATTACACTCATTACCAATTGATCTTGTGTGATCCACTTCGTATACTCCTCATTTGGTTTTCCTTCGATCTGAACAGGTGGACAAGCAAAGCTCCCATCCACATACTTGTAGAGATCGTTGCCGCGCAAGAAGGGCTGGATCAAGCTGTGCCATGTGGGAAAATTGTCCGCCCGTAGCTTGATCAGATGAGAAGCAGCAGCAAGGAGGGAATATGATGGAGTATGAGGTTGAATCACGACAGATGTGGTAGTGGATTGAGGAGAGCTGATCGAAGATCCATTGAGAGGTGTATTGTCCCCGTCGGCCGCCATGGAGATCGGAAAAAAAAAATGGGTGTTAACCCTATGCTAGCTCATGATACCATACGAAGAGATAAAATATCATGTAAATATCTCTTGTATTGATCGATGGGTTACTGTGGTATTTATACACATATGTAAGTGGACTGAGGCTTTATAAGCCTGTCTATACAATAAAGCCCATTTGGGCCTAAGTGTAATATATAAAGCCCTTTGGGCTATTATTCCGAACCTTTCAAGAAGCAATTTCTGGAAATCTGTCCAAGGAAGCTCACTGAAATGAATCCATTCCCATTTAAACCAACTAGAGGCTGCTCCACAACAAAAACTCAGCGTATGCCTTGAATCCATTGGCGTTGTCAATCCCGCTGTAGTCGAAGTGCCGATTGGCTATATATAGCCAGTTTTGTGAGTTGTTTCCGTTGAAGATCTGAAGCTCGGTCTCCATCCTGCCTTTCTCGACTTCTATTCGTGACCAGGTCCTGGAAAGAGCTCTAAGTCCCCCCCCCCCCCCAACTTACTCTATAAACCCCTTGATACCCATAGTCCTGACAAACGGGAACACATAATCATCTAAATGTCACTATCACACACTCAAAAACCTAACTGATAGATTTTTTTTTTTGACATTGTAAAACCTAAGTCTTGTTCCATGCCTAACAAATAACCAACAACATTACGATCTTTCTGAAGTGTTGCCGAATTATGTATCTCCTCTAGGTCTTAACACAAATCCTGTTTCAGTTCCCATTCTTCTAGATCCACCAATGTCACCATAATGAGTAATGGCCCCTTGGTAACAACTCCCATAATCTCTGTTTTTTTACTATTTTCTCTTCTAATTCCAACATGACTACTATACGGAATCACAAATTTTTTTACTGTCCATTATATCTTGCCTTACTTGAAAAAATGATAGACAGGTTAGTCATTGATATTTGTATATTGTCTTTCTGGTGCCTACTTATATGGAATTAGGAAGCACGTAACTGAACCTTAAGATCTTTATTTCTCATGTAGACAAACATTTGGATAATCATTTTCATTTGAGTGTGGTGACAATCACTCAAGAACTTGCAAGACAAGTAGAGAATGACAAACTGTTCAGTGAAGTTATCATAGCAGAGATCTCTTAGTTTCCAGATTATAAACGGATTCAGGATCAAATTGCTGATAGAATTGGCTTTACTACTCTAGATCATTATCACGCCATTGAAGAAAGGGCATTAAACTTGGGCAACAGACTCAAAGGAATTAAAAGGCGGAAAAGGTTATCTGAGGATGAGGATGAAAAGGAGGGTGAAACAAAGAAGAATCTTGGCAATGCCCCAACAAAGAAGAATCTAGGCAAGGCCCCAACAACGAAAGAGGACCGAGGCGAGGGAAAGAAGTCCGGTGAAGGTGATAAACAAGTTCAGACAGAGAAAAGTGGTAAGTTGCTAGTCATTCTGGACAATATATGGAACAAACCTGATATGCGTCTTATGGGAATTCCATATGAGCTTGAAAAGGATTTAGATTGCACGATCATTGTGACTAGTAGAAGTGAAGATGTGTGCAAAATGATGGATGCGTCAGATTCATGTATTTTTAAAGTGGGTGATCTGAATGATGGTGAAGCGATGCACTTATTCAGAGAGAGAGTTGGAACGATTGCTGATGATAAAGACTATGGAGACATTTCTGAGAAGCTACTAAAGAAATGTTTCCGGCTGCCACTTTCGATTAATCTGTTGGCTGACACGTTGAAAAATCAGACATTATCGGTTTGGGAACGTATTCTTAAACAGTTGGAGAAGCCTGTTCCGGGTGAAACTGTAGGATTACTTGGTGACACATATTCAATTATTGAGATGAGTTATAATTATTTAGGTAACAAAAAGAAAATGTTTTTCTTGCTTTGTTGCCTTTTTCCACCTGGATCAAGTGTGCAGATCAATGACTTGTTGAAGTATGGAATTGCAATGGGTTTGTTTCAATATGTAAACTCAATTGTTGAAGCAATCGATCAAGCACATAAGTGGGCTGATGATCTCAAGTCATTATCACTTCTAGCTGAGGTTGACGTCAAAAAAGGAGTGATTCACATCCATGATGAGTACGTGAAGCGGGAAAACTCTTTGCCGCAAAAGGTACATTTATAGATATGTTATTTCTTTTGTTTGATTACAAACGGTTGTCAGAGACTTTGTACTAGTCTGTCTTATATTCTGCTTGGATGAGGATAAAAGCAATTATGGTAGTTGTGGAGGGTGATTTTTCAGTATGAGGGGGGTCTATCTAAATATGGACTGACTGAAAAGCCTAGATCCTAGAAAATGCCATTCTGTGGAGGGTGAAAACCCGTTATTCTGGCATCCCTCAAATACCTACTTTATCGTCCGTCTTTCCCAGAAAGCTTATGGGGAATGCTAGTGAGCACTACACCCGCTCTCAATGGGCTCCACGCGGACTTATGCCTCTATAAGGCGGAATTGACTAGAGTCGCCACCTAGTTTGACCTATGATAACTAGGAAGGAAAATTGGGTTCTAGGAACCGTTAATTGACTCTGAGATAGTTGCCTATGGATTGGACTTATCTGATCATACCAAAGATTCTGTATTGGGTTCGTACTGGGTTACACCCCTCAGAAGTGGCAACGACCACGACTTTGGATTGGTGCCCGAGGAAACCTCGGTCTCCAATTGTCGGGATTGCCTTCTTTCAAAACCTTATTAGAGAGATGTAATTTAAAGCCAAAGGATAGGATTAGGACAAGAGGAGAGAAAACGAGTGGATGAGACGAGCTTTTCTGCCAAGCTAGCGCCAAATGAAAGGATTGATGATTTCGGATGAGTATAGAATGAAGATTTGAGCAAAGTCTAAGGTTAAGTGAATGAACAAAACTTAGAGTCGGATAGTTTGAAGTTTGTGGGAGCCGAAGAAGGTTTGAGCGTTTTGAAAGATATGAGAGCCACCTTAGAGGGGAAAGGGGTTTTTTTTGTTTGGAATGGGGTCGCACCCTGTGTGGGTTGCCTACGTACTCAACTTCCTGTTGAGATCAGACCTTACGTAGTTCACGTTTTGGGTTTTGGAAGTTTGGGGTTTTGAAGGTTTTTGAGGTGTTAGTCTGTGAGACGCTCGGGTCTATGAGACGTTTGGGATGTTTATGTAGTGGGAGGTATGGGATACCAAAGTCTGTGAGACGCTCGGGTCTGTGAGACATTTGAATCTGAAAATAGTGAAGAGATTGAGATGTTCGAGTCTATGAGGCGCTCGGGCCTGTGAGACTTTAGAAGCTTGAATGAAGTTGGATTCAGGAGATGTTTAGAGTTTGGAATGATTTGAGTTTGGATAATGATTTGAGTGTGTGAGGCAATTGAAGTTTGAGGAGAGGTCCCGGGTTTTTTCGGATTTTGAGATTATGAAAGGATCGATGTTTTGGGATATTCCAAATTTAGAGTGAAATAATGGTGGACTGAATTGTTTGGAGGAATGATTATCAAAATTGTCTCTCTTAAAGTTTTTTTTTTCTTAAAATTGAAAAATCATTTTTGTTATAAAAGGGCGGATAATCCCGAGGGATTACCCTATGTACCCCCTCGAACACGACACTTAATTAATGTAAGTGCCGAGGCTCGAAAGATGGGGCAATGAATTTATGTCGAGAAATAGGGTTCAGAGAGAAACACCATGAATGAGATGTTCTCGGTCGAACCCTAATAACGTCTCTAACTCCCAGGTTTTAAAACATTAAAAATCAAAACATTGAGATCGAGTGGAAGGGAGTTAGACGATTCTAAAATCCCGGCTGCAACTAGGAAGGCTGTTACTTCCCTAGCGCCCCGCCTTGTAGAAATCTAGGCTGCAATTAGGGGAGGTTTGTCACCCTAATGCCCCGCCTAAAGAGATCCAGACTGCGACAAGGGAGGTTATGACCCCAGTGCCCCGCCTCGGATTTTTATTTAGAAGAGAGACAAGTGATGTCTAACAAGTAAGAAAACGTTCTTTGAAGGTGTTAGACATTACATGTTCCCCGAAAACAATTTATTTTTGGAGCTTGAAAACTGAGTTGGAAAGTGTTTGAAGTTGTTCGGAATTCTTGATGAAGAAACACTGATTTTGAGAAATATTTTTAGGAGAAAACTTTCTGTATATGTGAGAAGAACTTTTTACATTTGAGAAGAGTTTTCTGTGATGTGAGAAGAGTTTCTCCTTTAAAATTCCACAAAATGGTTTCTTTTGAAAACTTGATGAAGTTTGAATAAAATCATTGTTTGAGAATTTTGAGAAAAGAGGTTTTCAGGATTTTTTGAATTAAAGCTGAATAATGAGGAATGTTTTTGGATTTTTGGAGTTTGAATAGAATCTACAAATTGGGTTTGAATTGGATTGAAGTTTGATTTGGGTTGAAGTTCAAAGTTAGATCGGTCAAACTTGGGTCAAAGTCAACATTCGATCAAGGTCAAAGCTTGGTTGGTTAAAGTATGGGTCAAAGTCTGGATGGTCAAAGTTTGGGTCAAAGTCTGGTTGGTCAAAGTTTGAGTCAAAGGTCATCATTCCGGTCAAGATTTGATTCTTGTGGACTTTGTTTGATTTTTGTGGATTTGGTTTGATTTTTGTGGACTAGGTTTGACATTTGTGTGGACTTGGTTGGGTCAAAGTCAAAATTTCAGGTCAAACTTGGGGTTTGGTCAACGTTTGCGTCGAGGTTTGATTTTTGTAGACTTGGGCTGATTTTTGGTTTGATTGGGTATTGGGCCGGGTTTGGATAATGGGCCGGATTTGGATAATGGGTCGGGCTTGGATAATGGGATGGGCTTGGATAATGGACCGGGCTTGGATAACGGGCTGAGTTCAGATAATGGGTCGGGTTTGAATAATGGGCCGAGCTTGGATAATGGGCCTGTTTGACTAGTGGGCTGAGATGAGTAGTGGGCCGAGATTGGGTAGTGGGCCAAGCTAGGTGATGGGTCGGGCTTGGATAATGGGCCTGTTTGACTAGTGGGCTGAGATTGTTTTTGTTTGAGATTAGGCTGAAAATTGCTTTTGGGCTGATTTGGGCCTTGGGTCTTTTTATTTTGGATGTTGGGCTTTATTTGACATTTGAAGTGAATTGATGTTTAGATCTTGAAATTGACTGGTTTTTTTTTTGAATGAAATTTGATGATGATTTTTTTTTATTAGAATTGGAATGTTGATTGTGCATTTTATTCCGACATTAAGGGATGATTTGGAAATTTTTAAAGAAAACGGGTGTTCCTCGAATGGACCGTGTCTAGGACCCGTATGCATTGAGGATACCCAAACCTAAGGCTTTTCTACAAAGGGGTGACCTATGGATCAACTAAGGTCACCTGTTCCAGCCCGTTTGCCTAGCAATGGGTTGGACCCGAAACAAGTTTAGATTTGAGGTAAAAAATACGGGTCCAACCCATGCATGTTATAGAAATATTGAACAATTAATATACCATCAAAACAAATACTAACATATATACATGAATCTCAAAGCATAAAATGATACATTATTAAAGCAACATCTCATGTATGAAACTGAAACAAAACGGTGAGCTCCAAAGTACAATTATTAACCTCTCTTTTATTATTATTTTAATGACCAAACAAAATTCTAAGTGCAATAAAGAAAAAAAAAAGGAAACGAAAATCATAAAGTAACTAATCTCAAACATTTTCCAAACGGGTGAAACCTAACCAAATTGCAAATTCATTTTTATTTATTCCATCTTTTTTGTCATAAAACGCTAAATTGAAATTTTGCCACACTAGTAGAAAAATTACCTATTTCACCGGTTGTTATGGACCTATTTCACCGGTTCTGAACCGGTGAAATAAAAGCCGACGAAATAGATTTCACCGGTTGTAGAACCGACGAAATAGACATGTTTATTTCACCGGTTGTTCCGAACAACCGCCAAAATAGATGTGTTTGCATAGGGGAAATAACATCACCTATTTCGACGGTTTTTTGAGAACCGGTGAAATAGATATGTGTTATTTCACCGGTTGTTAGCTCAACCGCCAAAATAGATATGCGTCGGAAAAGAAAAAATGTCACCTATTTCGACGGTTTTTTTAGAACCGGTGAAATAACACATAGCTATTTCACCGGTTGTTCGTTACAACCGCCAAATTAGATATGCCTGAATTACATTTTTACATTCATCTATTTCAACGGTTTTATTATATAACCGGTGAAATAGGTAATTTTTTTAAAAAAAAACAATTTTTTAGTTTTTCCCAAACCCCTCATATTTTCAACTATCAAACCTGTATATTCTATATAAGACATTCAAATGCACTTTACTCACAATCATCAACCCAGATACACCTAATATTCTCAAACAAACGATTTTCCATCCATTTTTACAAAAAATAATATCCACTCACAGTACATAAGTGCTTGCAAGCACATTTCTACCAAAACTAATATCCTCTTATAATACAAGATTATATCCGCTACATATCCAATGAAATTAACTTCAATAATACAAAACTCCAGAGATATACTTTGCCCACCTCTCAAGCACATAGTCAATATCGGATTTCGTGTACATCAAATCTTGATCAATAATCACACTGAATGCCTACAAAATTGACAAAAAGAAAACAAAATTGTAAGTAACAATAGTTACAAGTGGTTACAGATGAATTAAATCTAGTTAAACAAAACTTAACACATACCCTCTGTAATGTATAATCATCCACACATGTCATTGCTGACATTATTACCGGGTTCTACAGATGACTATTACCGGTTCCAGAATTCAGCTTCAGCCCACTCTAGCTGCAATCCGGTGAGAGAGATGAGCAGTTCCAGTGATCAATATCTACAGTGCAGAGGTGCAGACACAAAGAAGAGAATAAAGAGAGGCGCAAATTTTTTAAAGTGAATCAAAATATAATCAGTGATTCATCACACATTATTTTCTGCTATCTGTATTGAATCCAACATCACATATCATGGCAGCAAAATCAGATTGACAACCAAAGCGGATGCAGCATTATCCTTGTTTGTAAAAATTGCTGAAACAAGTTCAGGTCAAAAGTGGCCCATGGCAACAAAAATAAACTATCAATGTACGTAGTAATAAGTAGTGCAGCATAAAATTTGCACATTACTGTACTATTTCAAGTTATACACTCTTTTGTTATGATATCTTAACATAGCTGCCAACAATGCGTGATAAACTTCTAAGTGGCTGGCACTATTTCTCAATAATAGTTTACAATCCAAACCTAGAGCTATGATCGTAAACAGATTCCTTCACGTCAAAACAGTGACTTAAAGTATGAATAAAAGCTGAAATAGAATTGAGCTTTATTGGCAGCGGACTAAGGACCAGATCACGCATTATTCATAACAGCAAAATCAGCAAAAAATTCTGAAGCAGAATGACGTAAAGATATTGCTGAATGCATAAGTTGGAAGCATGGAAAACGGAAGTTTAAACATTGTTGAACAACAGAAATTCGAAGCAACTATAATTAGTAATTATACGCTATTATCCTACTGATTTTACCCTTATGTTTTTGACCATAATGGATATATAAGCAAGAGGTATAAACCTATTTATTAAAAGGAAGTGCGCAAACAGGTATAAACCTATTTATAAACCGTTTTCAAGGAACTATGTCTACTGCCCACTGAGATAGTACAATACACGCAAGGCCAGAAACTGGAGACAGAAGAAGGGAATTCCCAACAACATTTACTTTGTTTCTATGATAAATTGCGCTACTATAAATCATAAAGAATAACTAATGCCGAGAAAGAAATGCGTCAAAATAAGCCCTTTTTTTTACTAGTGTGCAGAGGTGCAGACACAAAGAAGAGAATGAAGAGATGCGCAGAAAATTTAAAATGAAACAAGATATAATCAATGTGTACAACCAATCGACATGTAACAATGGGCAAGAACTAACCTGCTAAGTTGTTGGTAGGAATCTTGCACCAATCAATTTGTACAACCAAGAACAACGCAAGTCCAACGAGCCGGTCTTGCCACACCTATGCGTGGCGTGGCTTCTCTGTGCAACGTGAAAGAATATTGGTTGTTGAATATATTAGTAAGTTTTTCTAAAAATTTAATCAGACATATTATTAATTATTAATACAAGGTTGTGATCATATCGTAAAGTTTCAGAGTGTAGCTATGAAAGTGTAACATTTATGACGAGTAATAGTACTATATGCATGCATTGTGCTGATCATTCCCACACACCCGAGCTGGCCTGCAATGGATCTACTAGACGTATAGTACGAATTAATTACTCTATATATGACATGATTCACTTTTAAAAAAACCATACACAGAAATATGTGGTTATGATTAAAGTATTATAGTAATACTATCATTGATCCATTAATTATAAGTTAATTAATGAGTGTATATTTCTAACAATAATCTACCAATGTCGTTCAACAAGGAATTCATTTAAGGTCAGTTCATGAATCAGTTGAGTGTCAATAGGGGCGGGGCATATCTGTTTCCTTCATCCATATCGGTTACATCAAAATCATGCATCTAAGTATTGTTCTAACTAGGAGATCAGACAAAGACATGGTTTGGAATAAACATATATTTTATGATTAACTAGTTGGTGCATTATATGCTTGTCTGTAAGTGTTATATATGTGATACATGATTCAAAAACAGGAGTTTCTCTGCTTATGAATTTATAACTATATATACATAAACGGTTCATTTGAGATCTATATAAATGTCACATATGCCTCTACATATTGAATTTTAGCTTTGTGATTTATCGTATGTGACATTTATCTACAATCTAATTTTATTAAATAATTATGGTTTATTAGTACCAAGATTTAGAAATATTTTAATGGTTTACGATTGTTAGATTATTTTACTTAGTTTTTATGGGTTATTTTTTAGTTTTATTTGTTCTATTAAATTTTAGTAAAATTGCTAAAGTTTTATTCTACTAAACTGGATAAAGTTTTCAATGTGAGAAAGGATATAAATTAACTAAAAGAGAAAAAAAGGATAGATAGCTAGATAGATAAAAAAAACTAGTTATTTACACACTCTTATATTCCCTCATTTACGATCCACATCCAATGGTCAATATCTTTTCGGTCGTGGACGGAAAAATTCCGTCGGTCACCAAATCCCCTCCTGAGTGATAATATGGGGATAGGCCCAACTCTAACTTAATTCAAACGAGTATTATTCTTCATAATTATCTCGCACGCTAGTTTGAACCTCCCCTGCAGGCCTGCGCTTATCATCCGTCGACTCGGCTATCCGGTGGAGCGTTATTATGGTTTTAATTCCAAGTATATGCTCCCTTTATTAGAAATTTGGAATGGTGCTTTTTTTTTTTTTTTGTGGATGAAGTGAATCGATGCGTTTAAATAGTTTGGTCGTTCATTGAAATCTGTTGTACAGGTGTTGCATGTTAGTCGGTTGTTAGGGTCCAATAATTGATGTCCAAACCCCTAGCTTTGCCTTATCGGCAATTAATATTACAATAATTTCAATTGTGGATTAAATTTTATCCACTTATATAAGTATATACACGAGGTCGAGGAGAGGTTACCACCGCGACAAAACCATAGCATCCACAGACCGAACTGTAGTAGACTGGTATCGCTCAATTGTCTGTCAGCCTCAAATAAAAGATAATAATAATAGGTGTATGAAAGAAAATGAATGAATCCCAACAACTACTTGGCCTAACTCATGACCATAACTTATTACACCCCCGTCTTGTGTGGATCTTTCATTTTGTTTGAAGACAAATACTAGTACTATATACTCTACAATCTCTCTCTTTATCTCTTCATTTTCCAAGCCTACAACATGTAGATGTAGTCTTCTTACTTATTTATATAGTCAGCATATGGCAATTAAAAAATAACTGGTGCACATTATCTGTTTATTTATTTTGAAAATAGGTTTACTAATATTTAGTTTAGTCGTACTATCTAAAAAAATATAGTTTTTATATATTGTTAATTGAATATCTCTTAATTTCTTGTTTAAATAATACTATTTACTAGTACCCGGAGGAGAACATTTTCACATTTCTTTAGATGAAAATTTAGTTTGTCCTCAGTGTAAAATTTGTTAATATAATTACTAGAAACTAATGCCATTTTTTCAAGACTATAATACACAAATAAATGTTAGTTTTTAGTTTACAAAACTTCATGTCTTAGTCAAATTTCATGTTAAGATAATCTTTTAAGTGTTTATTTAGTTTGTTAATACTCCCTCCGTCCTGAATTGACCGTCCTGTTTACTATTTGGACATATCATTTTACTTCAATTTTTAACATATAAGATAAATTAATTTTAAAAATTTAAGTTTTGCATATCAATCCTTATATACTCCCTCATATTCTAAATATAAGTCGTTTTAGGCTTTAGAATTATGTTCAAATTATAAGTCGTTTTAGACTTTTGTATCTATCTTTCTACTTTTACCCTTTCTACTTTTTTAATTATTATTATCATTGCACTCTACTTTTTATCTTACCAATAAAGTATACTTACTTTTTATTCTCTCAATACAAAAAGTAAGGGTATGGAAGTCTTTTTTAACTCTTTCTTAAAAATGGTGAAAAAGTCTAGAACGACTTATAATTAGAACAGGAGGGAGTAATAAACTATACTCCCTCCGTTCATTAATATCTGTCGTTTTAGGATGTGATTCTTGTTAAAAAATATCTGTCATTCTAGCTTTTTGACACACTTCTTTCCACTTTTACCCTTACTATTCAATATAAAAGTAATTATTATCTAAATGGAAAAGTAAAAAGTAGGGGCACATGCGTCATTGTCCTACTTTTCTTAATAAGTGTGCAAGTTTCTAAAATGACAGTTATTGTTGAACGGAGGGAGTATGTTACAAAATTTAGTTTTATAAAATTATTTTATCTTATATGCTTAATATTGAAGTGGAAAAACGTGTCATAAAGTAAACAGCACGATCAATTCAGGACAGAGAGAGTATTAAATTGGATAACTTAATGTATAATAGGAATAAGTGATGGTTATAATGAAGAAACTTAAAGCATTTGTCGATACGATCGAGCTTGTTCCGACCGTCGCAGTAGTCAGTCCATATATGGCAGCAATAGCAGACAAACAAGATTAATTCCTGAATCCGAGAGTAATTTACAGAGCCACAGAATTGAGATGAAATCATAACAACCGCACGCAATCCCATAACCCATAAGACAAAACCCGCAAATACCACAGTTTCTGATAATCTGAACTCTCACCCCCTCCTCTTCTATCCCATCGCAGCCCTCCCTCGCCCCATCAGTCATTAGTTTGTTCCTGTAAACCACTCACACATAACCGTCTTCAACACCTTAAAACAGGGATAAGTTAGCAGGGAATTTGGTTACATACAGAGGGAGAGAATCAAACAATACTCATTCAATGGGTTGTGCTTCTTCCAAAAGCGTAGGAGCGACCGCGGGCTTAGACGTCTACCGCCCTGCTCCTTCAAGTTTCGCTGTCTTCGACATCAATTCCATCCAAGAGCCATGGCTCAAACCCGATTTAGCCAACCACGACGACTACAAACCAGCTACTTCTCATGTCCCAGCTCCAATCCTAGAGAAGCTCAACGACAACGCATCCGAGGCTACACCTCCTAGCACTTGGGAAGAAATCAGCAAAGCTCTGGAAGAAGCGGCCAAGAATAATCAACCAACAGCGGAGGCGGACAATACTAGTAGTACCCAACTTGGTCCATCACCAATCAGTACGAAAAAAGAAGTGAATAATCGGAATTACAGTCGTGCACCTCGTAAGAGTGTCCTTCCACACCCTTGAGGAACTTGATCAGAACAATAAATTCAATCCCGCTTCGCACCAAGCAACAACAGTACTAGTAGTAATACTAACAAACACCAGCAGCTTCCCCCTGCTACACCCTCATTCCAGCCAGCAGCTCAGAAAGACTGTCTCATCATCATCGTTGAAACAGAAGAACACCAACGAGGAGGATGATACATCATCATCACCAGCTGTACTGTTCGGCGGGAAGGGGTTCAGATCAGTTAAGGATAACCCCATTCATTATAATGGACAAGACACAATCACAGTCACAGAAAGGAGCTGCTGCTAATTGGGTGGCTAGAAGAGACCCTTTCGCTGATTATCCTCAGATTTGTCCTCCAGGTGGGTCCCAATCTGTGGTTCTTTACACGACGTCGTTGAGAGGTATCAGGAAACATTCGAGGATTGTAGCCGTGCTCGTACTGTTCTCGAGATTCAGCGCGTCGTCTTCGACGAGCGGGATGTGTCGTTGCACGCTGAGTTTCTTAGTGAACTCAAAGACCTTCTGGTTGATGAATTAGACGGCGGTGGCGTTTCAGTGCCCAGGATATTCATTCACGGAAGGTATGTGCTTAGTAGTAAGTAACATAGTATTATACAAACAATTTCATCTAGCCTATATGAATTCAACTGATCGATTTCATTCAATTATATCTGATCAAAAGGTACATAGGCGGAGCGGATCAGCTTGTGGAGCTGAACGAATCGGGTCGATTAGGCCGGATGCTGACCTGGGCTCGAGTTGAGAGAGGTGTAGGGTGGCAAGGCTGTGAAGGCTGTGGTGGAGCCAGATTTGTGCCTTGTTTGGAATGTGGAGGGAGTTGCAAGGTTGTTATTGAGGGTGAGAAAGAAAAAGAGAGGTGCCCCAAGTGCAATGAAAATGGCTTGCTCCATTGCCCTATTTGTCATTAATAATTATTACTATTAGAGTGACCTCCTTCCCTCCCTCTTAAGCAGTACAAGAAAGAACAGAGAATATACGCATGCCCTCATCCCTCCCTTTGATTACCATGTTTCATTCTCATATACACAGTTATCATGCATATTTAATTTTCTGATCGAGGCTACTTTCTATCATTAATTGCTGAAATATATAGTTGCTCCTGTACACTACTACACCATGCTTCCATATTAATGAACCCAGGCGAAGGATTTCACCCTCCCAAATTACCAACCTAGCCAATACTACCATTTGTACCCCTTCTCGCAACCATCATTGCACGCAACCTTCTGCTGATTCTGATTGCACCCATAATCTCTATTAGAGCCGTCAGGAGAAGGAAAGTGATGAGCTAGTGAGTAACTTACCACAATTATAAGCCTTTGTAACAACAAGGCAATCCTCATTCATCACACTTTCTAGGTCACTGATCTGTTATCCAAAACTTCTATACATTATCCGGTACTAAATATTACGGAGGGATTACTGAGCAACCCAATACAGATGCAAGTTCCAAGCCCAAATACAAGAAATAAATCAGGCCCAGACAAATAATTCCAATACAATTCATATCAGTCTTTTACTTATCAAAACATTAAGTTTTACTTACAATAGCCTAGTTCATGTACAAAGACACGCAAATCAATACAAATTTCTCATTGAACAAATCCACAACCGCCACCAAGGTTTGCCTAATTTAGCATGGTATCAGAGCCTTCATAGCGGGTTCATCTGCACCTCTATGGTTCTTCATTCTCCTTCTTCTTTGCAGTTCTTCTTCTTCACAATGTCTGATAACACATCTTCATCTCCCAGAGGTAATGGCCCTAGAACCCCAACAGTAGGTGTTGTCTCTTCTTCCTCCTCGACCATATATGTTTCCTCTTTTTTGTCCCCTTCTTCCAACTTCATCAAACTTTCATCAGAGAACTTTCATCTCTGGAAGATTCAATTAGAACCTTATTTGCATGGTCATGGGCTCTTTGATTGGATAGATGGTTCCAAACCTACACCTCCTCAAACAGTCAATAATCAACCAAACCCGGAATACATTACTTGGAAACAAACTGACCAACTTATCAGGTCTCTCCTAAATGCTTCTATGACAGAATCTGTCTTAACCCAAGTGCTTTTATCTACATCTTCTTCACAAACTTGGAACAAAGTTCAAGAGATGTTTTCAGCTCAGGATAATTCTAGGATAACGGTCCTACGTGCACAGATGATGAGTATTAAAAAGGGTTCTAACAATGTTACTGTCTATTTTAACAAGGCTAGAACTATAGCTAATTCCCTTGGGTCTGGTGGTTCTCCTATGGTAGATGTAGACTTTGTCAGCTGGTCTATCTCTAGATTTTGAGTCTATCAAAACTAATATAATGATAAGAACAGAAACTGTCAATCCATATTTGATGTATGACCAACTCCTAACCTTTGAATCTCACCTAGCTCAACAAACCACTGAACTGATATCTACTACTCCTATGACAACCAATGTCACACATACAAACAACTCTATGAGAGGAAGAAACAGAGGGGGAAGATTTAAAAGTGGAGGTTATTTCAATAGAGGAGGTAGAAACTCTCACGGAGAAGGCAAAAGCAACGATCCCACCAATCAACACCTCTCGGAAAGGGGTGACCCACGTGTTTAGTGCCAAGTTTAAGACAAATTTGGTCACATTGCTAATGTCCATTTTCACAGGTTTGATCATTCTTATCAAGCCAACCCTACTTCTCAGTTCACTGCTAAGTACACCATTACAGACCCAACCTGGCATCCAGACAGTTACCACTATAGACCTAATCTGACATCCTGACAGTTATACCTCACACCACTTCACTCATGACTTAAGTCAAATATCAACCTAGAACCTCATCTGTCTACCACCTCTGAGGAAGTAAACTTACCTAACTTAACTATAACTCTTTTATGTGCCCTTGGTTATCGTATATCACATAGAAGAGTTATAGTTAAGTTAGGTGAGTTTGTTGTTAGAACCAACAAAAGTCGGTAGTGTTTTAAACAATTGCCATACCGCTTTTGGGTATTGTACATTCAGATTCAAGAATTCATAAATACACAATATATATATTCTCACATTTTATATTACAATCATATAAACTTGGCAAATAATACATTCAATAGGAAATTTGTATTTGACTCGAAAATACAATCACTCTAACTTGACAATCTATGCAAACACGGAAAAGTCATGTGTAATTCACACTTTTTTTCTTTTTTTCTTTCACTCAATGAAAACTCATATATATCAAACTCATGATAACCACGAACCACGACGTTTACCAAAAAAAAAAACATGCTTCACACTCGGAATCACTTCTATACAGACTCGAAAATACAATCACTCAAACTTGACAATCTATACAAACACGGAAAAGTCATGTTTAATTCACACATCTTTTTTTCCTTTTTCTTTCACTCAATGAAAACTCATAATATACCAAACTCATGAAAACCACGAACTTTACCAAAAATGAAAAAAACAAAAACAAAAGTATGCTTCACACTCGAAAATACTTCCATGCACTTCTGAAAATGCATGCGTCATCCACAATGCACATTACCCACATGTAAAATCCACACATTGACATGCTTCCACACCTGAAAACATGCAGCCGCTTGGAATCAAGCTTTCCGACATGCTTTCATACTTCCAAAGCATGAAAATCCCGAAATCTCACTTCAAATATCTAACTTCCACGCTTGAAGAACCATTCTCTCACACTCGAAATGACGAGTAATAACTGGAACAAAAAGGACGATAAAAACATCAATTGCTAGAAAAGCAAAAATATACAGGGCGCCGGGTAAGAACATAGTAGGACGTATTATATATTAAAAGCTCTATTGATGACTATAATAAATGCTCAAACCTTGCCTTAGTAGTACTCGAAACTTTGGTGGACTAAGGTTGCACTTCAGGGGACACTTCTAAAGCGCACTTAGGATGCAAATCAAAATCGCATTCTTCACAATAGTATGCGTACAACTCTCCCATCTCACTGCATTTATCGCAACGATAATCTCGTCCTGCCACAAGTATCAATTCGTGTTCGGCATGTAATTGGTTCTTCATTGTCCTTGGCAAATCTTTTCCGGCCTTGGGATAATAATGAAGGAAAGAAATCAATCCATTATTATAAAACTACATTTTGTTAATCACTGTTGTATATCGTCCTACATATTAGATAGTAAATCAAGAAATCAGAACAAAATGCGTACTTTCAAAGTACCAGCAGCGGTATACTTCCAGAAGTAAAAACTAGATATTGTAATGTTTGCGCAAGTATAAGAACAATTTCAAGTAGTGTTAAAAAAAAAAAAAGAACAATTTCAATTTTCAAGGAATTAAGCATTTACTCCTCTTTGTTCTTAATAGACTAGTTTGCCTCCTTTCATATCAAAAATTTCCCTGTCCTCCTAATTACTCCAATCTATTCATAAGGGCTAAGTTTGATTTCAGCAACCAGTTATCAAAATGAATAAAGTAAAGGAGACCAACTTTCAGCTGCCCGATTTCAGTTGTCAGATTCCAAATGTATACCTCACCACTAAAAGCAATATAGGGCGTGTGAATTACCTTCATTTCGTCAGGCTCCTCTATTAGTCGAGTCTCAATTAGAGCACAGTGTGGATGCAGATCAAAGTCACAACTTTTGCAAGTATATGAATATCGTCCTCCTCTTTTTTGACATTCATCACAACCATACGAACGCCATTTTTTGAGGGACAACTGATGCTCCTCGTGTAGCTTACTTTTAATTTTTTGGGGCCAATGTTTTGCAACCTACAGAAGATTATTCATAAGAAGCAGACTTATGAAGAAAGTGTGGAATAATTATCTTTTGGTATTGGAAAACCATTAATTGAAAGCGGGGCAACCCAAATACACACGGGTAAGCTGTGATAATAACAAGTGTATATAAAACGCAATTTATGTGATTGCTGACAAACATACCTGATTGTTTGAATCAAATTGACATTGTAAAACGTTGTTCAGGCCTCCATCTAGCACTACTGTTTCATAATCCACCTCAAGGTTGCTGAGCTTAGATGTTACCACTGGACCAACTGAGAATGATCTAAGAAGGCCACATCGGTATAAATCAATCGACTCCAAGGAAGGTAGACGCATAGTGATGCTTGTTGAGTTGATCGTAGTAAGCGAGATCATCCTTCTGAACCCGACTTGTTTTAGTTTTGGAAGCACAATCTCACGGTCATCATCCTTTTGGAACGGAGCCTTCTCTTCATCACCAATGATTGCTTCTATATCAGCACAAGATGCGATTGCCATACTTTCAAGAGACTGCAGTGATAATCCAAGCGCAACTTCAGTTGCAGGGATCAAAAACCTGATCCCTCCAAAACAGTCTGATATTTCTAATGAGACAAGATTCGGGAGAATACACCACAGCACACCCTTCAATTTGGATAGCCCGGAAATTTCCAGCTTTTTTAGAGAAGAAAGCATGACTGTCACATCTTGACCGTCAACTACACCAAACAGTTCTTCTAGGGATTCACACTCCTTCACAATAAGCTCTTCCAAATTTACTAATTCTGACAGAGATTTCACCAGTGCATCTCCTCCGGATGGTGAAACTAAACACCTCAATTCACTGAATTTTCGGATGGCCAGGGATGATAACTTATGAAGCATACCCTCTGGTATTTTGAACATGATCTCATCTCCCCCAGTAAGATGCAATATTTTCAGTTTTGGGAATACGGAGCTACAGGGAACAGCATTTTCCTCTTCTGTTTCGAATATGCTCTCAAGCACAGACATGTGCTTTATTTTTAGTTCTTCTAAAGAAGAAAACTCAACCTGCAAAATATTTTTACATAACAAGTCATATATACATGCCAACAATGATTTTTTTTCGCTGCATATATAACTTGGAAAACTGAATACAAAAAAGGCAGAAATCTTACGTTCCCCTTAAAAAGTACTGCATCCACGCTGTTGCCATCTACTGCATCCACGCTGCTACCATCTTCTGCTCTTTCTGGCTCTTCCTTGCAATCTGGGTCTCCTGTAATTGATTCCTTCTTCTCCTCTTTATTATCCTCCTCATCTTTATCACCCTTCTCCTCATCGTCATCGTCATCATCCCCATCTTCTTTTTCTTTCTCTGCTTTAATCCCCATTTTAGGGTCACAGTTTCCTAGTTTAACGAAAGTCTTCACCAAAGGAAGTCCATTAACAACCAACTCTTTCAGAGCTTGAAACTCCATGTTCGAGTATCCCGGAAAGAGACACCTGAAACTCTCTAATTGCATCAGATACAGCTTTTGCAGCTTAGGAAAACTAATGACCTTTTGGTGTTGAAATTGCGGAGGAGCAGTACAAGTCCCGGTAGAGCATGAGAAAAAACTCTCTATTTCATCACAATTTATAATTTCCATTCTCTCCAAGCTTCCAAAGTAAAGATTTTCTTCTTTAGGATCATCACTCCATACATGCTTTAGCTGGGGCAAAGTTGCAATTAGTAGTGTTCGCAAACTTGCAAACGCTTGGGAGAATTCATCAGAGCTAGTCATTCCCCATAACTTCTCAAGTTTGGGAAGCTGTTCCAATTGCAGTTCTTCCAGCAATGGAAGGTAGATCTGATAATAATGATATGAAAAACAAAACAAGGCGATAGGAATTCATGATAAGAGCTGACAATATATTTTAACCAGAAAAAGCAAATAATGGAAACATAACAATAGATTTGTACTTTACCTTTCCATTGAATAGGGGTGTTGGAGGATCATCACCATCATCGTTATCTTCTTCTCCTCCACCTTTTGGAGTCACTGACTTTTCAAGCTTGGCAAATGCCACCATCTCGTCGAGGTCCCTTAATTCTACCGTTTTCAGAGCTGGGAATACAAGATTAAAATTTCCTTCCAAAATATACTTAAAGTTATCCGAGGATTCTACTTTGATGGTCTGCAATTCTGGAAATTCCACTTTCACCTCATTACTACTGGCTGCTGAAGACGGAAACAAGCTCTCCAGAGAATCACAGGATTCAATCTCTATTTGCTTCAAGTTTATAGAAATCCGGGTCACACCAATCAGCTCCTTCATCCATACATGCTTCAACTCTTCCATGTACTGAAGAGATAAGCTTTGCAGATTGGGGTACATCATGGAGAATTGACTGATTTTTATATCCCACAGCGCTTCAATGCTGTCCAAGCTCTCTGCATATAGTACTTCTAAGGAAGGAAATTGGACCTGTAATATTGAAAGAGGTGGGTGCCTTCAAATTCACATATGTGAGGGAGATATTTATTTTTATGATGAACAACAATCCAGAAAAACACATACTCCATCTCATTCAAAATATAATTCATTTTAGAGATAATCCGGACTGAGGGTGAATCATTGAATGAAAGGCAGAAAGCAGAACTCACACAAATATCAATACAATCAGATGTTAATGCGCAAATCCATTCTAGAATACCACTGTTATATTTATCAAACAAAGCATGGAAAGTGGAGCGTCAGCTATATACAATTTAAATAATCCACTGTTTCGAACTCTTTGCAGCAATAAATTAGGACTTGCAGATGAATTACGCACCTCTCTGTTGAATAAGATACCATCATCTTTCAGATCCTCTTTCTTTTTGCTTGCTTTAGTGTTCTTTCGAGGCTCCAATTTTGTCAATGTCTTTAGTTTAAGAAGAGTGTCCAATTTCAAGTTCTTCAAGGCTGGAAATTCTATCTTTATTCTTCCTTGGTAGAAGTATAAGAGCTCAGGCAATGATACGAAATCAATAGTCAACAACTTGGGGAAGCTGATCATCATCTTCTTGGAACTCATTATGCCATCTAATTCCCCTCCAGCCCGCTCAGTTATGATGACTTGCTTAAGCTCAACAAAACAATACGTAGAAGTTCAAGTTGGTGAAGACCAATGGCCACCGAGGGGGGACATACAAAATCAACAGAGTCACAAGCACGGATCTTCAGTTTCTTCAGCTTTTCAAAGCTGAAACTTGTCTTGCCAAGTTCAGCACTCCAAACAACTTTTAGTTGAGACATATACTTCATAGATATACTCCGCAACTTTGGGAATGCAGTTGCAAATTCTTTCCCAGTAGCAATGTCCCATAGTTGTTTAATTTTATGCAATCTTTTCAGCTTGTTTTATCCAAAACAGGAAATACAACCTGCAACACTTGAAAGAATTTCATTAAGAACTGAAGACAAGGGGAAATTCATTATGACAAAACATAGATCAAACCAAAAATTGCAGAAGGAGGTGCCTCCATCAATGTAGATAAACAAAACAATTAAGGTGTTTGGTGCCTTGTAATACTAGATGATCTTGCATACGATGCAAATTATTATAGTACTATTATACTTGATTTG
>JAIOTZ010000347.1:0-60130 GCA_023374045.1 Limonium bicolor
TAAGCTCGTTACATAACTCGTTACCGTTCGGTTAGATAAACGGTTAACTTAACCCATAGGTGCGTCGGATATAGTAATCCAAGCACACCGAACATAGTATGCCCCTGAGGCCCGACGTGAGTCAGTAAAATAGCCTTGGATAAGCTAAAGGGAGGTTGAAAACCAAAAGAGAAGACAACAATAACATACAAAGAGAATCGAACCGGTTATGACATCGACTCCCATACTCACACGCGTGGTCGGAACGGCCGGACTCCTCACTTCCCCCGTTAGTACTTGTTAGAAGTCCCATTATTGAAACTTAATAAGTTAATCACAAGCAAGTGTTTAGGTCTAGTTAGACACACACAAGGGAGATGAGACATAACTTACCATCACAATAATATTAACAATTGTAAACTCATTTCATGACTTAAGTCTTACAAGGTCATAAACACACAGAAAAATAACAAAACACAAGCCGGTGTAAACCGGTAGGAAACAGACTGCAGGAAAACCATACCTTGGTCCTTGCTGCGTATGAGTCCCGCCAACCGTAGTTCCTAATCATGATTAATAATGTTGGTTAATTAACTTATTTAACTTCCGGTTACTAAGCATTTTACATGATTATATGACATGTTTTAATGCTTAAACTTACCCTTGATTACCTTCATTATACCCCCTAGGGTTAACTACTTAAGTAACACTTTTTTTGTTTTTTTAAGTTATGGGTCGACCGACCAAGTTCTCTGATTTTTGCCCGACCGACCCAACACTATTCTGACTGACCCAAAGCCCTCTAGGTCGGTCCGTTCCAGGAACATTTTTGTTCTTCGTTTTTAGCCCGACCGACCCAACCCCCTGGGTCGGTCGATTACAGAAACATTTCGTCTGTCTTATTACAGTCCGACCGACCCAGCCAGGGTCGGTCCCCTAGGTTGGTCGACTGCAGAACTTCTCCAAACATTGTCAAATTTTCTCCAAACTTGTCCTCAAGACTCCTAATGTGTTCTAACATCATTTGGTACACTTAAACCTCATATAACACCCACCAAACTCATTTTTAACTCCTTAAACACTTACTCTTTTTCTCACAAAATTCCTAACACTTATAATGTTTCCTCCTTAGGTTTCTTAGTGGTGTTTCATACCTATGATTGCAACTATCCCAAGATGTTTCTTCATCACCAACAACATCATCTCCCAAGCATCTTTTCCCACCAAAGCACCTCTTACACTACTATTTAGAAATTCCTTTCCACAAGTTCTTACCTTCTCCTTACAAGACATTATTTTTCTCCTTGTTTACCAAAATTTGCATAAGTCCAAAAACACACTCTCATCATGACTTGGTGTATCCCAAAACACTCTTTAAATTCCTAAATCCTCTAAGATAATGCCTAAGTCATTTTAACACTCAAGAACTCCTTAAATTATTTTCTTTCACTAATAGAACACTTAGTCATTCTTAGCACTTCCTAGTTCACCAAATCTCCTTTAAACACTTAAAACTCCTTGTACATTAACCATATTTGACATGGGTTCTACTAGCACATTGTCACACCAAAACACTTAATTTTCACCTTTAAACATCCAAGAACCTTTATTCACACAGTATGTTCTCTACACAAAACTAAACCTTAAACTACACTACATCATAATATAGTGCATAATTTAAATTGCTTGGCACTTAGGCCCTTAAATAACATGGCTCTTAGGCCCTTAAATTGCACAAACCCTAAACACTGAATTTCCACATATATATATATGCCTTTGACCTACAATTACACTCAACATAACATATGTCCTTTAATAATCTCCTTGAGGATAATTTACTAGCTCATTTACCATTGGCTCCTTAGGTAGTTTAATAAGCAATACAAGCTCATTTCTCCTAGGACATTAAACTACATTAAGTTAGTTCATTTACCTCTTTTCCTTCACAACTTCCACACTTGTTTTTCCTTGATCTTTCTTGATTAAAAATTGGCAAGACTTTTGATTTCTTGTCAACCTGCTAATCAATATAAAAGCAAGGCAATGAACATTCAAGCTTCATGCTTAAGCTCATTTATAAACCCTAATTTACATATTGTCTTAAAACATTAAGATAATTATTTTACCTTGGTAATGGAAGAGAGTTTGAATAAGTAGCAAGAGAGGACTCCACCTAGCCCTTTGAAGATCGGAATGAAGCTATGAATGAGCAAAAGAAATCACCATGAAGAGGTGATTTTCGGTCACATACAAAAATAAGAGGAAATGAAGTTTTTCTTGAGTTTCCTTACCTTGAAGTAGAGGAGAACAAAAAGATGTGAAAAGATGAGTTCAAGCTCCTTCCATGGTGATTTCTCTTGGCACACCGAAATGAAGGTTTTGATGATTTGAAAAGACAAGATTGTAGAGGTTGACTAAACTAAGAGAATGGTGGTCTTGGATTTATTTTTGGAGCTAGGAGCTAGGAGATATAGGCAATCAAAGATGGAGTATGGGTATTGGTGTGGACTGTAGAAAAACGATGGAGGAAGGAAGAAGAGAGGTTGGAGACGGTGGGAAAACAAGTGGGAAATGAAGAATGAAGTGTGAAGTTGCTTTTTGAAAGATATTTGTACAAAAGCAAATAGGTACTTATATATTCTATCTTCCTTATCAATCTAGCTAAGTACGGTGAGTCATACTTAAAAACCGGCCCCCTTAGTCAAATAGGGTGTTTTATCGTCTTTGTTGACCAATCAATTGACTTATGTTGACTAATGTCTTAAACTAGCACTATTTGGTTACTATTCACTAACCAAGGCACATAATTGTGAAATTTTTGATTTCCCATTGATTTAGACTTCCTAATGTGATACTAAGTAGTACACATGTTAATTAAAGAGTAATGATGGACATTTAGCCATTCAAAACCCATTTACAAGACAATTTAAAAATGTACTTTAAGACTCCTTAAAGCACATTTTGTGTTTTAACTTGTTTTAAAGCTTGGTTTTCTTTGGTAATTGGTTTAATATGTTCATTAACATGTAAATAAGGTCTTGGTAAGCTTATCAATTATCCCAAGCTTAGAGCACATTTTCGCCCATATTGTCTTTAAGGTATTTAATTGTGTTTACTATGGTTTAAATTGTTCACTAATGTTTCTAAAGCACTTTTTAGCCTTATTATACCATATTTTAGTATTTAAAAACATATAAAGGTTTAGGGTATTTCATAGGAAGAGAGGCATGAGCAAGTAGAGAGAGTGCTTTATTAGCAACAACTTCATTTCTAATCTCAACAGATCCATTTTGAGTGTGAGAATGTGGGCAAGTAAGTCTAAGTGAGTTGCCTTTTTGTTCAATGAAGGTTTTAAGAGATTTAGTTTCTCCTCCACCATCAGTTTGAATGGACTTGATGAGTGTATTTAATGTGTTGAAACCATAGCATATAAAGTAGGAAAAAGATAAGAAACATCATATTTATTACTCAAGGTAAAAAGCCAAGTATAATTGCTATATTCATCCTCAACTAGCATTGTAACACCCCGTCCAAATCCGTTCGTGGTTACCGCAAACTTAACAACACGTAAATAACATTGCAGCGGAAATAAATATACACTAGGACCTTGCTACGGTCTGAATCGTAAAATAACCAAACTTTAATACTTACAATTGTCTAATTTAAGTACTTACCAACCGAGTTTTTAAGTTTCTCAACAACCGATATAATTCTCCACAAGTCCTAATATCAACAGACGGGTGCACAGGCGCAACCCGTACTCAAAATAAAACCCTTCCTAAGTCTAACCACCCCTACTCTCATGGTGAGTCTTCATAGGGCGCTTACCTGCAAAATGTAAACAATCACCCCTGAGGGGGTCAGCACCTTTGCTGGTACGATTCTCTTATAGCCCACAAGCTAACGGGGCTATGACGACTAATTGTCGATAGCATGAAGTTGATTAGATACCAACATAAATAAGTAGTGCAATAAACAACAGGCCACATATGAACAAGCATAGTGCACACACAACGAACGACTTAAAAGCGTTCCCTTAATAAGTGAGTTTATCATTAAACTCGTCACGATATATTTTCTCTTAATCTCAATCCATCCTTAACTTACCTCAATCTTAATTCTTATCTCAATCTCAATATACAATCCGTTCTTTAAATAGAAATGGTTGCATCATATCTCAATGTTTATTTTTGTCGGGTCAAAAGCAACCCTAGCCAATGAGCTATTAACTCAATTGGTTGAATAAACAACTTACCTTAAATTTAGGATTTAGGTGATCCTACCGCACCATCTTAATCTGCCTCCCACCTTGAAATGTAGCCCAAGGTGGCTGAGTCGACATTCGACTCTAGGCAACAAGTCTGAAGGCAAGTCCTTAAGCGGAAGTCGGATCTGATTCAGATACCGACCCCCTTTCATTAACATGCATGATCGGAGTCAGTCCTGGATTCCTCACTCCCCCAAGTTCCAATTAGTATAAAGTCTTAAAGACGATGTGTTAGTTAAACCTTTCTCGGGTATTAACCAACCAACTAATATGGGAGTAAATTTCTTATCTCATTCAATGTTACTAAGTATTGTTAGTAACTATTCTCAAGGACGAGTGTGTTAGTGTAAGACAAACGCACATGAAAACAATAGTCCAATTGCATGCTTTATCTTGTCTTAGTCATAGCAAGTAATCAAGTGGCACACAAGCTGAGGGACACCTCGTTAGCAAGCAGGTTACAAGAAAACCATACCGTACACCGTCGTTTTGTGTCGGTTGTCTAATCTCGTTTTGAATCCCAATTCTCAAACCCTAAAACATTTATCCAATTTAGGTTGTTAATTTCTTCCATTTTACTTAACTTACTTAACCCCTAATGATCCCCATCTAGCACCTCTTCGGTTCTTATAAACTTAAACTTAAACACTTAAAACCGTTTACCTAACTTAATCCCTTAAGTCCTTATATGCTTGTTTATCTAATCATCATTACCCTCTTAATGGCATACCACTAATACCATTTAACATCCTTAATTTTTTTTATTTATAAGGGCCGACCAACCTTGCAGGGTAGGTCCCAAGGTCGGTCGGAACCAGAACACTTCCCGACTGAAAAATTTCACCCCGACCGACCTTACAAAGGTCGGTCCATTCCAGAAACATTCCTGTTTGCAATATTTAAGCCCAACCGACCAACCTTGCTAAGATCGGTCCTAACGTAGGTCGGTGTATGTCAGAGAGCTTTATAGATGGGTATTTTAGGCCCGACCAACCTTGCTAAGATCGGTCCTAAAGTAGGTCGACTCCAGAAACTTATTTTTATGTGTTTATTTCACTCCAAACCTTGCCACAAGTGTCCTATTATGTTCTAACCTCATTTTAACACTTTAACCCACTCTTAAACCATCCATCAAACCTCTTAATCCACTCACAATCAACCTCCTTAACCATTTACTCAAAATCTTTCCAAGTCCTTAACACTTAGCACTAAATCCTTACACTTCCAACTTGTAACTTGTTAGCCAAAATTTCAACTAACCAAAGTGTTTTCTTTCCATCAATGTAACCACCCTCAAGCATTATCACTCATCTTTCTTTTACTCAAATTTCCTAAACATTCCCAAGACCATATATTCAAGTTTTACACTTACACTTTCACAAGTCATTACACCTTATTTTCTTCCAAACTTTGCATAAGTTTTCTAACCTACCTTATCATGGTTTTGGTGCCTTAAATTCACCATTGTAACCCCTAGTTTCTCCTAGATCCCTAGGTCATCTTGTTACTCAAGAACACCTTAGTTTATCAATTTCCTCCTAAACGACTCTTAATGTTTACTAATGCTTCCTAGCTCTTTAAATCTCCTTAAAACTTGTTAAACACTTAGTTTCTTAACCAAATTTTGACATGGCTTCCCTAGTATATAACTACACCCAAACATTTAGTTTTCATCCTTAAACAACAAGAACACTCTTACACACAAAACTTAACCCAAATTACACTACATCATAATATAGTGCATAAACTTAAATTGCTTGGCTCTTAGACCCTTAAATGACATAAATTAACCACTGAATTTCCACATATAATAGCCGTTGACCTGGAAACACATAATAAGGCTCCCATTGCAATTATAGTGTTCTTGTAATTCACCTTGTGATTGTCTAACTATCTCATTTCCCATTTGCTCCTTAGTCACAAATTCTCAAATATAATCATGTTCTTTCTCCTAGGTTTTAAACCCCTTCCTAAGGTAAACTCTAAGCTACACATACCCTTTATCTAAATCCCATTCCTTAAACAATAAAACACCTTAAGGTAAGTTATTTACCTTGATTTTCCAAGCTTTTCCTCACACTTTCCTCCTTGGCTTTTCATGTTTGATTTTCGGCCACCAATTTAATTTCCTTGCTAATGTTCTAACCAATACACAACGACTCTAATGAGTGCTAAAGAATACACCAACCTTAAGGAATCATTCCTAGGTTAAAAATGTGTTTTAAGACATTAAAATGAATGTTTACCTTTGAAGTCTTAAGATAGGCTTGGATATGAATCAAGAAGGACGTCCTCTAGTCCTTGAAGAATAGAAACAAGCTAGATCAAGGGATAAAACAAGATCCCATGAGAAGATGATTTTCGAACATGAAGGAAAAATGAAGGAAACTTGATTTTTCTTCCACTTTCCTTACCTTGAATGAATGGAGAACAAAATGAGCTCTTCAAACTGATTTTTCCTCCTCTAGTGGCGGTTTCCCTTGGCACCAAAATGAAGCTTTTGGAGATTTAGAAAGATAGAAAGCAAGAGCTTGCTCTGACTAAGAGTTATCTAGTCTTTGTTTTGATTTGGAGCTAAAATGGGTAAATGGTGGGCAAAGCAAGATGGAGTATTGATGGGGGCTTTTCTTACGTGAATGAAGAAGGGAGGAAGAAGGTGAAACCGGTGGGAAAGGAAAGAATGAAGAAGAGAGGAGAGAGATAAGTAAAAGGTAAGATATTTCTTAAAGTAAATAGTACTATTCTACTTCCCACTTATTTTCTTTAGTTGCTGACTTATGTGGTGACTCCCCACATCAAAACCAGCCCCCTCTTGCTAATGAAGATATTTGTGGTTTTTATTGACCAATTAATTAGACTAAGTTGACTTTAGATTAAATTGGGCACTATTTGGTTACTATTCACAATTAGTGTACATATTTGTGAAATTTTTGGTTTCCTTCTGATTTAGGCTTTCTAATGTGATACTAATTAGTACACAAGTTGATTAAGGTGTAATCATGGGCATTTAGCCACTCAAAACCTCTTTCCAAGACAATTTTTCAAAAATGTACTTGAAGAGTCCTTAAAGCATAATTTATGTTTTAAGTTGTTTTTGAGCTTTAATTTCTTTGGTAATTGGTTTAACATGTCCATTAGCATGTTACTAAGGTCTTACAATGTTATTTGGGTGTTACCCAAAGTTACTCCAAGGTTAGAGCACGTTTTTGCTTAAATTGCTCTTATGGTGTTTCCTGGTGTTTTCTTTGGTTTAAATTGTTTCTTAATGTTTCTAAGGCTTAATTTAGTCTTCTCATATCTTAGTTTAACATTTAAACACCTTATCTAGGTTTGGGTATTTCAATCTACCACCCTTAAAAGAAATTTGTCCCCAAAGTTCATATATATATATATATCTACTAAATCATTCACGTTGCTCAAGGTCCTTAATCTTAATACCATATTTCATATTAACATTCACACATCTGAAGACTCAATGGTCTGCCACAAGTACAATACATATGTACTATACATATCTCAAACTTAACACAAAGTGTAATATTTTACACAAATCCATATCTTAAACAACTAAGCAAACGACAACCATTGTACGTTTACTAACTCAAAACTAACTCAAAAGCAAGGAAGCTCTACCCCCCTTAAAAGGGGTACGCCCCGTACCCTATATAGACGATCTAGTCGCTAAACAATGAAGGGTACTTCAATCTCATCTTATCCTCTAATTCCCACGTGGCCTCTGAATACCCCGAAACTTAACTATGGTGATTATTTATCCTAGTGTAGTATTTAAGGGCCTATAGTGCTAAGTATTTTTGGTAGAAAATAAACCCAAAAGAAATGATAAAAAAAGAAAAACGCTTAGAAAGCGGAAAACGCTAGAATGAGCGTTAAATAACCATAGGAGGTACGAGACCTCGTTATAGTATTGTAAGGATTCCTAAGGCTTATTTATGCCTAATGAGTATACGGGAATGATTCCCGAAGAAAACGGATCCAAGAAATGTATTAAAACGCTAATAGAGCATTAGCGCACGTTTCTCGAGGAAACCCGAAGACGTGATTTTAAGTGGTCGAACAGACCCGTAAAAATTATAATCGTTAAATAATAATTATTAAGCATTTATGGAAGCTTAATAACCAATAAAATAAAGAAACGAGAAAATTCCGGAAAACGGCCCGGTTAATGAATAGTATCAAAACCGGGTAAAATAACGAGCGCTTCTCTAAAAGACGAAAACGCTCCAGCTAGTATAACAGTGGTGGGGCCGGTTTTTTATTAGTGTAAACAGCTCTCTCTCACACACACATGTAACTAGCTAAATTAATGTAGAGTCAAAAAGCAAAGTAGAACAAAAGGACAAAAGGCACTTACCTTTTCTCTCTCCCCCTCATTTCTCTCTTCTCTCTCCTTCCCTCCCTTCCTTCTCCATCGGATCCTCCCTCCTCCTTGCTCTGCTGGGACGATTTTGAAGCCCCCAAAGGAAGCTCCCATGGCTTCCTCACTTTCCTCCACAAGCTCTAGCTACATGAGAGCCCCAAATGCAAAATAAATTACATATTTGTAATCCCCTCATCCTCCTCTACATTTCTATCTTTTCAAAATTCGAAAAGGATGAGTTTCATCTCCATGGGTTTTTCCCATTTGAAGAGAAAAGCACACCATTGTGAAGCTTGGAGTCCCCTCCTTCCAACAAGTAAAAATCTCCATAAAAGACCTCACTTTTCTCTCATTTCCTTGGGTTGGCCGATTTTGCCTCTCCTTCTTACCTTGTTTTTCCTCTTGTTTTGGAGCTTTGCTTCAACCCTCCAATGGTGGTGAGAACACCTTCTTGAACCCAGGGCTAAAACCCCTCCTAAAGCACTCCAAAGGTAACCCTAGAATTTGTATTTTTAACCCTTCAATGAATTAGTGTTAATATGAGAGTTAGTAGATTAATTATGCTCTCTTTGTGTAATTGGGTGATGGGATGGAGTTTGGTAACTCCATCCCCCACAAAATCGGTTTGGACAAGAAAGAGAGAAGAAGAAGAAATGGAAAAGAAAGAATGAAGTATAAGCTCAAGGTAAGAGCTCTTCCTAATGTAAATTGTATTGAATTAGAGTAATGGGAATGGGTAAAATACTTAATGAACCCAAAACCTTGTACTAGTAGTAAGAATGTGAAGTTTGAGTAATGGTGAGCAATAGATGGATTTGTAGGCCTTAGAGCCAAAAGAATGGTATATGCGTATTAGTACGGTTATTTGAGTAAGTAATGATGTATTGGTATTGTAAGTAAAGAAATATTGTATTGTGATTGAAGGAGTATGGTGGTGTTGGGATTGTACTGTGTGCTGGTATAACCCTTGTGGTTTGGCTAGGATAGGGATGAATTTGATGAGAAAGATGTGTGTGGTTAAGTATGGAAAGTAGGTGAGCTATGGCAAAATTTTTGGTGGAAATCGTGCATTAAGAATGACTTGGTGAATGGGAAGAACCAAGGTATGTAGTGGGGATTAGTGGAGAAGTTTAGTAGCTATGGAAGATGATAGTAGTATGTGGAGTTAAGCTACACAAATCTGTAGCAAGGGAGGCATCAAAATGTATTGTGAAACTAGGAAGAATTTAATGTGCAGAATTTGGTAAAGGAGTGTTGGAACTTGGGTATAGAAAGTGTATTGACTAGGAAATGAATTGGTATGGTAAGTAGAGGTATTTAGAATGCTAGGAAGGCATTGATTGAGAGAGTATTGGATATGAGGATTGAGTCATAAAATCTGTAGCATAAGTGCACAAAAACTGTTACAAGTGTTGGAGGAAGTGAGAAAAAAAAATTGTGTATATGGATTTAGAAATGGGTAAGGTATTTGGGGGATGACCAAGGCAATTTTGAGGCCTAAATAGTATTTAAACATGTGGGATTACGTGTAGGAAGATTGGGAGTAATGAGTAAAAGAGAGGACTGAAAACAAATTTTAAAACTGAATTACTGGGCAGGACCGGACTTGCGACCGGACTTGCAAGTCCGGTCGGCCAGAAAATTTTCCCGTCTGCAACCTACTGGAATCGACCGGACTTGCGACCGGACTTGCAAGTCCGGTCGAGACAGGAAATTTTCCGTAACTTGAGCTACTGGAATGGACCGGACTGCAAGGTCGGTCGCAAGTCCGGTCCAGTCAAAAAAAAAAAAAAAAAAAAAAAAAATGTTTTAGTTATATGATCATAGTAATCATATATATACATATATATGCCTATATGCATAGGTGCAAATATATGTAGTAATACACCATTTAGGAAATAACAATGGTAAGAAAGTAAGTAAATGAGTAAGGAACAAGTTGAGGAAAGTGTGAGTATAGGACATTAATTACACCGGGATAACGGGTAAGTAAGGGAGTAGTAAATGTTTGTATATGGTACGAGTATAATATTAATGATAACGTTGAAAACATTATCAGTGGAACAGTGTGAACCAAGGACCAAGGGAACACACGGTAGAGCTAACTCCGTGAAAGGTATGATTTTCTCATGCCCCACGTCTAACCGAGTTACTTGATTTGTGTGCTGTATGCCGGCTAATCAAGACTAAAGCATGAAAAACGTTTTGTTGCCTTTCTTTGCATGTCTTGCTGTATGTTTGCATGAGCTAACCTTTCTTGAATTGATTGTGTGGCTTACTTGGTGCGTAGATCGACTCATAGATAAGTCTTGTATGTAATGACTCGTAGTAAGAGTCTTATTGTGAGACAATGGAACAATAACAACGCACTAAACTTCGATTCACACGATAACGCAACCCAATAACTCACAGAATGTGAGAGAGTGTACGGGATAACAACCTCCCGATAACGATAGAAGAATCGAAATGAATAATCCACACACAATAGTAGTGGAAGGAAGTAAGTAACCTCCCGTAGGGAACTAATCTTGGTACAAATACGAACCACGAGAGTAGTGAAGAATGTTGAGGATCTCCAAACCCCTTAGTAAATTGGTCGACCCATTATTAGAGGACCCGACTAATGTAAGTATGTCCCGAACATGAGAGTATCCGATATGTTGGGGAAACCTTAAACCTGAGGATGCCAGACAGTAGTAATTCCCTAAGCCAGTGGAGGTTATCGAGAGAGATACTTCTAGGCTAATCTGTAAGATTTAGTAACTCTAAGAGAAGAGTGTTTGGGAATACGAGTAGTCGGTAGTCGGACATTTGAATATTTGAGGAGCTGATCGTACAGCCCTCGTATTGTAGGTCCGGTGGCGAGTCTTCAGTATGACTCAGCCCAGAGACCAAAGTATGAGTAACGAGTATTGCGTATGTATGAGAAGTAATGAGTATTGAGTAAGAAGTGAGTATGAGTATGTGATGAGTACCGAGTATTGAGTATGTATGAGTAAGCAGTAAGCATTGAGTACGTATAAGTAAGTAAGGAGTACTGAGTAGCGAGTATGCCCAAGCATTAGTAACGAGTATGGAGTAAAGAGCATGTACGAGTAAGGATATGAGCATGGAGTGATGAGTATGTAAGAGTAAGTAACGAGCAACAAGGGAGGAGTAGCTAGGAGTAGTGTAATGAATATCGAACAACCCCGAAGTAGCAACGAGTAAGTAACTAGTACGAATGGTTGACTATCGAACTGTCTTCCTTGGTAAGTATTGGAATTGTATGTAAATGCATGTATTGTTGTAGTATGAGTAAGTATGTATGCATGTAAATGAACTCCATGTATATTCGACCCAAAGTAGTCGATGTACCGCGGTTAGCACGCGGTATATGCGAATTTCATATTCAGCGTAAGCTGACCCCCTCGGGGGACCATTTTTAGTGTGCAGGTACTTGAAGCTGGCCACCGTTCGAGAGAGTAGGACGGGGACTGCTACGTAAGCATGGGTAGTTGTATAGTAGAGATTGGCACTTGTGTTGTAATACGAAATTGGAAGTTCAAACTGTATCAGTAATTTAAGGATCGTAGTATACTCGGTATAGTATCGTGTTGGAGTTGTATATGTATTATGGTTGAGTATGCAAAGGAATTTGTTGTATTGTGTAGAGCACTCGGTATGTCCACATTCATCAGACCGATAGTATGTAGTATTGTAATTCGCCTTGTTAGTCACGTGGGTGACTAACGGCATTGTACACCCGCCGTCGAGTAAGTAATATCCGCTGCGAAGGTAAGTATTGGTACAGTAATGACGGTATTAGCGGTAGGGGTGTTACAGCCTCTTTGACATCCTGGTTAGACCAGAGAACCTTCACTAGTCGCACTGACTTATGGCGAGTGTCCCTAGTCTTCGTATCCAAGATTCTCTTAGGAGTCTCCACTGATCACATATATGGTTCTAAAGTTAATCTCTCAAGCTCTAACACATGGGAGGGGTGGTGCATGTATTTCTTCAGCTGTGAAACATGAAAGACGTCATGCACTTTACCCAACTCAGTAGGTAAATTCAACCTATAAGCAATTGGGCCCACCCGCTCCGTAATCTCATAAGGACCAACAAACTTCGGGCTAAGTTTGCCCTTTTGCCCAAATCTGAACACACCTTTCATCGGTGAAACTCACAGAATACCTGGTCCCCCCACTGTGAACTCTAGGTCTCGTCGTCGAACATCAGCATACGACTTCTACCTATCCTGAGCAGCTTTCATATTCATCCTGATTTGCTGAACCTCAGCCTGAACTTGCTCTAAGCTCTAGTCGTATAATGACTGTCTCACTCGACTCATCCAGCAGAGCGGTGTACGACATGGTCTACCGTACAACGCTTGGAAAGGCGCCATCTTGATCGAAGCATGACAGCTATTGTTGTAAGAAATATTGATCAGATGCAATTTGTCAATCCAACTGCCCTGGAAGTCTAAGGAACATGCTCTCAGCATGTCCTCGAGTGTCTGAATTGTACGCTTAGTCTGACCATCTATCTGAGGATGGAACGCGGTACTTAACTTCAATTTTGTGCCCACGCTTCTCTCGTAGCTCTCCAGTACCTCGAAAGGAATCTGGTATCTCTATCAGACACTATGGTCTTTGGTATTTCGTGGTGTCTCACGATCTCCTTACAAACAACTTGACTAACTTAGTTACCTTCCAAGTATCCTTTATCGGTATGAATCGGGCAACTTTGGTAAGGCGATCCACTACAACCCATATCATGTTCAGACCTCCCCTAGCAGGTGGGAGTCTGAACACCAAGTCCATGGAGAGTCATGAAACTTCCACTCTGGAACTGGCATCGACTGAACAATTCCGCCCAGTCGTCGGTGCTTGAATTTTACCTTCTAGCATGTGAGACACCTCAAAACGAACTCGGTGACATCTGCCTTCATCCCCGGCCACCAGAAGTATCTTTTCATGTCTTTATACATCATAGAGGCTCCTGGATGGATGGAAACTGAAGAATAGTGTGATTCCCAAAATATGCAGTCCTTCAGATCTAAGTTGCTGCGCGGGATGCATAACCGGCCCTTAAGTCTAATCAGATCATCATCAAGAAGTATGAAGTCATATTTCCGACTCTCAAAGGGTACCCTCAATCAGCTTCCGTCTGACTTCCCTCATATACTCATCGGCCCGGCCCTCTGAGCCTCTCGCACCTCATCAACCAAGCTCGAAGAAGCAAGTAGCGAATGCAGTGAGTGTGCTCGACAGCTCTGGGCATCAGCTACAACATTGGCCTTCCCTTCTTTGTACTGGAAGTCAATATCGTAGTCCTTCAGAAATTCTAACCATCTTCTTTGTCGAAGATTCAACTCCTTCTGAGTGAATATGTATTTCAAGCTCTTGTGATCGGTGTAGATCATCACATTAACCCCATATAAGTTGTGGTGTCATATCTTCAAGGCAAAGACTACAGTTCCCAGTTCTAAATCATGTGTGGGGTAGTTCTCCTCATGTTTCTTTAGCTGGCGTGAGGCGTAATATGCCACCACCTTGCCATATTGCATGAGCACACAACCCAACCCTCTACCGAATGCATCACAGTAAACCTCGAAGCCCTCCGTACCATCTGGAATGGTCAGAACCAGTGCAGTGGTCAATGAGTCCTTCAAGCTCTGGAATGAACTCTCACAATCATCCGTTCATACAAACGGTGCATATTTTTTCATCAGACTGGTCATCGGCTTTGCGACCTTGCTGAAGTCCTTAATAAACCTCCGATAGTACCCTGCCAAACTGAGGAAGCTCCGAATGTCGGTAACCGTCTTCGGTCTTGGCAAGGTGCGCATGGCATCAATCTTCGCTGGATCTACAGAGATCCCAGCATCTGAGATGACATGACCTAGGAAGGAGACCTGGTCAAGCCAGAACCTACATTTGGAGAACTTAGCATAAAGCTGGTTCTCGCTCAGTATCTCCAACACCCTCCTCAAATGTTCCTCATGCTCAGTTCTCGACTTTGAATATATCATTACGTCATCGATTGATACCACAATCGACTTTTCCAACTATTCCCTAAACAACCGGTTCATCAGATCCATAAACTTCGTCGGTGCGTTCGACAAACCGAACGTCATCACTGTGAATTCAAAGTGGCCGTATCGTGTCCGGAATGCCATCTTCTCAATATATCCCTCCTTAATGGCTATCTGATGATACCCCGATCTGAGATCAATCTTGGAAAACACACATGCCCCCTTCAATTGATCAAACAGATCATCAATGCGAGGTAGTGGATACTTATTCTTCATAGTCACTGCATTCAACTCTCTGTAGTCGATGTAGAGGCGGAGACTACCATCCACAAAGAGGACTGGCGCTCCCCATGGTGAAACAATAGTTCTAATGAACCCTCTGTCTAACAAGTCTTTCAACTGATCTTTCAACTCATTCATTTCTGCCGGAGCCATGCGGTATGGTGTCTTGGCTATCGGTCCGGTTCCAGGTAGCAGCTCAATGGTGAACTCTACCTCCCGAGTGGGTGGCATGTCGGGCAGTTTTCATGGAAAGAGATCGGGGAACTCCGACACTACCGGTAAGTCGGGGTCAAACTCGGGGTCCCTCTCTGTAAGATCGGGTGGCTAACTCAAACCAACCAAAGGTGTGAGTCTAAGGAATGGTTTGACTCAATCGTCTTCTCTACTAAGAGGCACTCTATGAAGCAGAGTCACTCAATCGAATAAACTAGACTAATGACACGAAAGACTCTTGTGGTAATTGTAGTGAGACAATAGAAGGAAAGAAGGACTCTGTGAAACTCAGCAAGATACACAAATAAGTTATTTCATTTCCTGGTCAAACAAAACAACTTACAGATGCCCACTAAGTAGAGGAAATCTACTTAGCGGTTTTCACTCACTTACCCAACACACTCTCTGATCAGAACAATGGTAAGCGTAATGAAACTAGGATCTTCCTAGATAGAGTCTTTCTAGAGGTGCTAACTAACTTGGTACGAATTCTCTCTCTCTTTCGGGCTTACAATGCAATTCTTCTTTCTCTCTCTAAGCTCTGGAATAATACTCAATGAAAGCACACTTACAACTATCTATTACATGTCTTATTTATACTCTAAGTGTAGCAGCCAATCGAAGGAGTTAGTTCCGAAAATACCGGAACTAACTTAGTGGGCAACTTCCAACGGCTCTTACTTGGTCTTCTTACTTGGGCCGCGATCTTCGGTGTTGAGGAAGAGCTTGGTGACCGTTGAGGCGCTTAATGTGCTCTGAGTTGACTCCTGATTTTTCGCAACAGCATGGCAGACTCTGTGGAGTCTTCTTTGTTGCGCGGACTCCATCGCAGAAGCTCAGTCTTTGTGTCTATCAAATGACGCTCGACTCTGTCGCGGTGAAAGGCTATCTCTGCAACACTCCGATGTCCCAACAATTTCCCCCTTGTTGCTGATGATAGCAAACCTTCGTGAATCCCGATGGAGTCAATCCTGAAAGATAGAAAAACACAAAGACTAGGGGAACCGACCCTGTCAAAGTTCCCCCTTAATAGTAGCAGTAGCAAGCAAGTGCAAGGACTCTGTTTAGGTTCCCCCTTGATCGGAGAGGGACTCTAGGCAAGCAAACCATAAATAAGCAGTGTGATAAGCAGGATAGTGTATAAGGCAGTCAACAAAATACTAGACCACATAGTCTAGCAGCGCAATCCGGAAAGCAGTTTTAAACCAGCAACAAAATAACCCGTACACCAGACGGGATTCACCGCTTCCCCCTTTTGCTTTCATCAGAAGGGAAGCCCATAGTAGCACAGAGTTAGTCAAGTATTCACACAAAAAGCCAATAAAAAGTGTTTAGAACTTAAAAAAACAACCTAAGTTCTAACACTACACAGCCACATCATTCTAAGGGTTGGGGGTAAGGGTGGATTGAAGGTCAAGGAGTTGTTCCTGCAAGGCCGACACTGTCGTCTCTATCCCGGCGAGTCGGTCTGCCATCCGCTTCTGGCCCTGAATCAGCTCGGCTGCACGCGCAATGAGATGCTCCACTTTCTCCAGGAGAGGTTGGAGTGAAGCTTGAGGAACTGCCTCTTGAGAAGTGGATGTCCCCGCCGTTGTTGGAGTAGATGGAGGGGGCAGCAGCGTTGATTTGTCGATTGAAGTGAGCCGATTCAAATACCGCAGGTTGATGGTGTCTGCCTCCTCGGTGGACTCTGACGTCGAAGACGCCAAGGGTACCTGAAAGAATTGGAAGATACGAGGCAGCCAGAACACGTACCCCAAGGAGTGTTTCGGGGTGTCGACCGACTGGGCTAGGTGATGGAGAATGATGTGTGCCAAATTGATAGAGTGACGATTAATGATGCAGTACATAATGGTTAAGTCCAAGCAGTTGACCGCAAGGTTCCCTTCCTTTCGTGGGACGATATTTTTGATGACCAAAATGTGGAGGAGTTGGTGTTGGATAGAGAGATCACCACGGGGTATGGGGGAGCCGATCTTTTTCTTGGAGGAGAAAAAGCGGTAGATTTTATTATGTGGTACCCCGGGGATCTCAGGAAGGATTCCTTTTTCATAAAATGACAGGCCAGTGGCAGGAACGCCAAGAATTTCAGACAGCTTTGCAAGATCAAAAATATTGGAGTGGAATTGACAACAGACTGAGCAGCACCGTTACGGATGACAAGGTTTTGGAAGAAGTCGACAGACTCTTTGGGATACCACTCCGGAATTTCGCAGAAGAGGTGTTTCCATCCCTGAATTTCTAGCATTGTGACTAACTCCCCTAAGTTGGAAGACTGAGCCCAAGAAAAGTCTAGGAACTTACCCCTTACTATGTTACGGTCGGAGGCAGGGTCTCCGAGCATGTACCTTTGAGTGAAGGGGTCGACCTTCACACTCCGACGGTGGGGTTTTGGAGGTTTCTGATCTCTGGCGGAGGTAGCACCCGTGGAGGCATCGTGACTGGCGGTGGGCAGTTCTTGGATGGGCGATGATTCACCGGAGCCAGAGGAGACATGGTGGGCCTTGACAGAGGAACGGAGGATTCTTTTGGCTGTAGGTCGGGATGAAGCTTGGCCTTTGCGCTTGCGGGTTTTTGGTGGAGGTTGTTGAGGCGGAGTTGCGGATTTAGCGGGGGATGCTGGTGGGTTGGTGTAGGAGATTTGATCGGTGATTTGCTGGCATGGGTTTGTGGCTGATCAGTTGGCTGATTTTCGGTAGGAGGGTTGTCAGCTTGTGGGGTTGGGGATGGTGGTAGGGTGTGGATTGGGGTAACTTCTTCAATATCGGTGTCAAGAATCTCTGTTCTTGCAGCCGATGGTGGTGTTTGAAGGGTGGATGGGTCGCGGGTATCAGGCGGTGGTGTAGGAGTGTGTGGGCGAAGAAGTGGCGGTGGTCTTAGTGGGAGATGTAGTGGTGGTGGTGGTGAGTGTAGGTGGGTTAGGGTTTGCCATCGCTTGTAGATACGCCTGAAGGCGAATGGGATCGGCGAAAATATCGGCTGGGATTTGGATTCCGTTGAAGTTTATGCCGGCCATTTGGAGTTGGAGGGATGCTTGAGTGTAAAGGGAGTGGAAGTGATAGAGCTGGACTGTGCGGTTGATTGATATAAGGCAGGCAGTTGCAGAGTTTGTGTGTCAGGTCCGATAAATGTGGCGACGTCATGGGGGGTTAGATGAGGGGCGACGATTTAGGCGGGTTAGGTGCGGATAGATGACGTGGAAAGTAGCGCTAGAGCAATAGGTATGCGAAGTAACAAAACACAATTCACTGATTCAAGTGCAAACAAAGACAGACTCTATGATACATGAGGGAGTACCTGCTGAAGATTGCGGTTGGGGCAAGGAGATGCGACCGTCTAGGTAGACGGAGTCAATCCGATTGCTGATCGCAGTGCTTCGAATCTCGCTGTAGACAAAGGCTTAGTAAAAATATCTGCAAGTTGATCTTCTGTGGGCACAAAATCAAGTTGGATAAGCTTTTTCTCGACACAGTCTTTCAAGAAGTGAAAACGTATTTCTATGTGTTGGTTCTTGAGTGTTGGACTGGATTTTCGGATATTTTGATTGTGCTTTTGTTGTCACAAAAGATTGGGATTTGTTCTTGGGTGATATGATAGTCTTGAAGTTGTTGTTTCATCCAAAGGAGTTGAGAGCAACATGCTGCAGCAGAGACATACTCTGCCTCCGCTGTAGACAGTGCTACGGAGTGTTGTTTTTTGGAGGACCATGAAACAAGGCAAAGACCCAAGAACTGTGCATTACCTGAAGTACTCTTTCGATCTTGGAGAGAACCAGCCCAATCAGAGTCACTATATCCAGATAAAGTAAAAGTAGGAGATCGTGGATACCATAGATAGAGTGTACTTGTACCTTTAAGATAGCGAAAGATGCGCTTGACTGCTTTGAGATGAGACTGTTTTGGTGCTGCTTGGAAGCGAGCACAAAGACAGACTGCATGGAGAATGTCTGGGCGACTGGCAGTCAGGTACAAGAGAGACCCTATCATTCCTCTATATTCAGTGGCATTCACGCCGACTCCGTCATCATCAGGATGTAGTTTGACAGATGTACAGCTTGGTGTGGACATACTCTTGGCATTTTTAGGTTGTACTTACAAGGAGTTCCTTGATGTACTTTTGTTGATGAATCTTGATCCCGTCCTCTTCTTGCTGAATTTGTAATCCTAAGAAGAACTTGAGCTCACCTAACTCATTCATGGAAAACTCTTGCTTCATAAGGTTAGCAAAATGGTCACAGAGGGTGTTACTTGTAGAACCATAAATGATATCATCAACATAGATCTCGACTAGAAGTAAGTCATGTGATGAGTGTAGAATGAAGAGCGTTTTATCTACATTACCTCGAGAGAAACCATTTTGCAATAGATATGTAGACAGTCTTTCATACCAGGCGCGTGGAGCCTGTTTCAGTCCGTAAAGGGCCTTACATAGTTTGTAAACATAGTTGGGATGGACGGAGTCTGTGAATCCTGGAGGTTGTTCGACGTAAACTTCTCTATCAATATAGCCGTGGAGGAAGGCCGTCTTAACATCCATTTGATATAGTTGGAAACCTTTGTGTTATACCCAAAATTTCAACCCCCCCGGAAGAGAGTCTCTACTAATAGGCTAGTAGCGAGGGTTCCCAATTCGATCGGCACATTTCAGAGTACTAGGGACAGCTTAGTCATCTCCAGGGGCATTTTCGTAATTTTTCAAGGCTCCTAAGCCCCCTATAGGCTTTCTCTCTCCTCCAAATAAGGGTCAAATCAATTCAAAATGCTGTGAAATTTTAACCCATGATAGAGGATGACATTTTAAGCATAATGGCGTTGGAATTTTGATTTTTCAAATTTCTAATAATTTTCTAGTAATTTCTGATTGAATCTGACGAGAAATTGAATTTAAAAATATTCCAATATCCAAAAAATTCGATTCCACTTTAGAAAAATCAGAAATATCATCCTTTACCCATGTGTGAAATTTCATAATCAAATTCCTTTTGGAAGCCCTTGAGCTAAAACGTCGGTAAATCTCGGTTTTTACCGGATTTTTCTATCTTTAAAGAGGTCTATATAAGGAACCTTATCCCATGATCAAAGAAGAACTTCAAGAACCCTAGACTCTCAAAGAAGGCAGCCGTCTCTCTCTCTCCACGTTTTGAACCCCAGAGCCACGATCAAACACCGAAATCTCACCAAAATCAACACCAAAACACATTTTTCAACTCCCACAACATCATCCATCATCAAACCCCCACCAAAACAGCACCAAAACGTGAAGAACATCAAGAACAACAAGGAGTCAGAAGCTGGGTTCGAAGTTCTTCTGGATCCGCCATCAACGAGGCCTCCGAAGAATCCCGACGTGAAGAATCCTCCTAAATTCGAAGGTAAAACAGGTTGCAATTCTACTTTTCTAACTCTCCACGACCTTATTAACTCTCTGTCAAATTTTGGGTTCAAACTAACCTTTTTACGCTTCTGTATTGCTAATTACTTTTGTTTCTGCCTTGTTACTTGTTCGCCAAGTTTCATACATAATTCGACTTCAAACTGCAATCTTTCAATTACTAACGAATTTTACACCTTTCAGGCTACACGTGCATAAATTTTGAGCCGAAAACACCTTCAGGAACCACCATAAAACCCCTGTCCGTGGGTGGTCCGGGATCCCGGACCTATGGTCCGGGACCACGGACGGGTTGTCCGTGGCCACGGACACCCACGGACGGCGGCGGGATTTTAAAATTTTAAAATTTAGGTTTTTAAACTGTCCGGGCCTACGGACATCCTGTCCGTGGCCCCGGACTTTTCAAATTTTGTTTTCTGTTTAATTCGACTTTTATTTTCACATAGATTAACTAGGGTCCGTGGTTCGGACATTAGGTCCGTGGCTACGGACGGAAACAAAATTTGACCTAATTCTGCCTCCGAAACCCTAGTTTAGGTAATTTCAACTTTCACTTTTATTTTCAGTCAAAAAATGCTAAAAAACAAAAAAAACAGAAGCTCGCGCACTTAGCTTAAAACGACTCGTAATAAGCCGTAATTAAACTAAGTAGAGGAAAAACGACTTCTAGGGGTAATGAAAGTAATTGAACCCTAATTAAGTCGAATATCAAGCCCCCGAACCCGAACTCTCCTTTCCTAATTTACTCTAGGTAAAATTAGGTGGCGACTCATAATAGGTTCCAGTGAGCTAGCTTAGGTTTTAATAATTATTGTTTTAATGACATAGTTGTTAATCTTAGGTTATAAGTGGACCTAAAACCCGACTAGATCCCAATCAACTTAATCCACATAGGATAGGGTTTAAAATCGAGGCTCACAGACTGGCGACTCTGCTGGGGACAAACTTCTTAATTTTAACTTGTTTAATTTTAAGAAAGAGGGCTTAACTCGAAAATGTTTATTTGTGGCTTTATTACTTTGTTTGTTTACTTTCGTGCGCACTTCAATTTCTGTACCTTTGCATCATATGAGAGCGAGGGTCCACGTAAACCGATCTCACCCCGGGACCCATTTGAGGGTCCCCTGTCAGGGACTCACACCTTTTAGGTGATGTGAATAAGCGGGGGAAAAGAGGAGGGTGTCGTCTAACCACACCCCCTTAATACCTGGGCTTTAGCCCCAAGCGTTTTCCTGGCAGTGCCCTTACCTAGCCCTTTGTTTGGTCAGTCAAAGACCCGACCGTAGACGCACACCTTCAGGTGATGTGAAAAGAGTGGGGAAGCCCAAAGAGAATAGCGTGCAAGCCCTATTCCTTTGTGGTGACCTGGGCCCATGCCCCAAGCACCTCTCCGGATCGATCCATACCCGGTTTGATTCAAACGTCTAGTAAGGACATGTTGAATTTGTGTGGGCCTTGTTTGCTTGTATGATCGGCCCACTACCCAGCCTAGAGATTGATAGGAACTAGGAACTTCTCCTGCATCAACCTAGCCCAGCACGAATTTGCAGCTCTATTTGTTTGCGGCCCAGAGGCCCTGCTTGGTTTAACATGTGAGTCGTTCGGGCTTCGGCCCAAAAGTGTAGGCTTAGGTGATTTCTCTTCTGGCCCAATTTGGGTTATCCAATTAGTTCTAGGCCCATAAAAAAAGAAATCCACCTGAACTTGAAATAACTCACAAGACCTGAAAATAAAATCTTTTTCGGCTTAGCAACCATCTTCTCTGGCCCAAAGAAAGATAGGCCCATTTGTGATTTAGGGATCGTTCCAGCCCATGTTCTTTATTTCAGGCCCAAACACATTTCAGCCCAAGGGCTCATTCTAGTCTAGGAAAACTCTTCACTCGGGCTCTGACCCAAAATCCTAGATCTAGGTGCCATCTTTTAGGCCCAACCAAAACCACTCGGCCCAAATTCCAGTTCATATATAGAGCAATCAGTCCGGCCCAAGTACCACACTCATGACTCATTTCATCTAGGCCCATAGACCAATTCGTAGTTTTGGCCCATGAGCTTTGCTCTCAATCTAGAATTTCAGCCCATAAAACATTTGGATCCTAGATAGTTTGCATACTTCATTCATTCCAGTTTCCGGCTTCAAGGCCCAACAAGAACATCAAACGAATCTTAGACCTCAGGGCTCAGTGGCCCATTCACGGTCCATGTGACTTCCTTCATCTTGTTTGCTCAATTTCTGGACTAAGGGATTCAGGCCTATATGTCCGTTCTGGTCTAGGAATCACCCTAATCTATGCACTTCACTCTCAGTTTGGCGACGACTCAGGCCCAGTTACTTCCTACATAACCCATAGGCATTCCTAGTTCAGACATTTTACAGGGCCTACTCGAAGTTTGGAAGGAAGACAATCATGGTCAATGGCGCCCCGACGGTCAACAGCTCGAGTCTTCAACACGTTGGCATCAGACTGTTCAACATCACTATTTCACAAGTTTTCTCGATTTAGTAGTTTTCTTTTCTCAATCATTCTTCTAACTTTTATGGTAGTTAGCTTCCTTTATCATTTTAGATCACAACTTTTGATGTTATCTTTCCATTCGTGAATTAGAGCATAGTTCTATTTTCGTAATTTTGTGTGCATTCATTCAACAAAACAAAAACAAAAAAAAATGTGTTTTATTAAGGGATCACAGAGTAATCATTTCCCGACTATGGAATAGAACGACTTGTCTTTTGTTTCTAAAAGGGTGAACATGTCCGTCCTCCCACCATGGACTATCCCATAATATCCACAAAGCATTCCAAAATCCACATCTGTTTTGTCATAAACCCCAGGTCAATACTGGGGGCAATCTGAGTTCAGGATCGTCATCTTTAATCTTTCGTTTACGCGTGCGAACTAGTCTCTGAGTGAAATTCACGAGAGTGTCCTGAGTGGAAAAACCATGAGTGAACAAGCGTGTCATTTTTACACGATTCTGGTGAGACCACATTCAAAGGTGAGGTAAACAGCATAACTCCGACCGAAGGAGATGATTTGTAAATTTACGTTTAAACCTGTAAAAAGTAACAAAGAACGGATACACAACTATCAGGAATGACGAAGCACCTAGGTACAACACCACACAGCCAAAAAGCTTGTGAACCCTGACATTACACCCTAGGCACCCCCGATGAGCTTTTCATGTATGACCCATTTTACAACACTACAAGCTCCACAAACAAGCCAACCAATGATGAATAACCGACCCGGTGACCAAAGGAAGCAAGGAGCCCGTCTTTTGAGCAACAACTACAAGTCCAAAGAAGCAAAACCGCTACCAGCATGACGAAACGATCCGCAAATGGTCCCAAAGTGACACAGGATCCAAATGAGCTAATATCAAAAATAGCTCTCAAAGTTCAAAGCCGGGAAACACAAGAACCCCGAAGAAAAGGAAATTCAAAGAAAGGCAAACCTGAAAAGCCTCGAAGATATCCAAAATCGGAAAAAAGAAAGAAGATGCAAGGAACAATCCAAAAGTTCCAAGCCCCAAGTCCATAAGCGAAGCCATCATAAAGTAGCCAAACAACTTCAAGGCAAAGAAGATAAGTCCGAGAGGTGGTGCAAGTTGCAGCTTTGGTCACCCTTAAAGCTCCACATATCCTAAACATTCCGCCATTATCCTATTGTCATTCATCACACCCATGGCCACGTTATAAGCTCAAAAGACTTCCGACTTAGTAGTTGTGTATCCAATCGAGTGAAAGTAACAGGTTGAACACGTAAATCTAACAAATGTCAAATTCAATGGTTGAGAAGTTATGACCGTAAGTGAGAAACGAGTGCAAATACCAAACACGTCGAGTGTAGGTTAAGAAGCACCACATCAAAACATAATCCTTGACCATGTGAGGGCGAGACTTGTTCGCACGTTTGGCCAAAGAAAATACTGGGGGCAATCGATCGTTCCGATCGATCGCCATGAACTCTAGCTCAGATTGTCTTAAAGGAAAAATACTGGGGGCAATTGTTGGCTCCAACAATTGCTATGACAACACCAATTCGAACCCAGAGCTCAAACATCACCACCACCATTCCACCTCAAGCCTGTCATTGGCCTTACCTCCACAAAAACATCAGGCCCGTCATAACCCAGACCACCATCCAAAATCATAACCTGATCCCAGGTCTATCGCAAATCCTGAACACCGGAAAAGCCTTTAACACCACAACAAACACCACACACTTCCACCAGCGGCATGTTCATTTTCTTAAGAAACAAATTGTAGATATGAAATTTTTAGTCAGGAAATGATCATTTCACTTTCCTTTTCAGCAGAGTTTTCTCAAGCATTGCCATGTTTGGCACATTTTTCAACAGTTCCTTGTTTTGGCAAGCTTCCAACAAACACTTTAGTTGCATTTTACAACTTTTGCATAACACCTCAACATCGCCAAGTTTGGCACCTTTTCCAACAGTTTCCTGTTTTGAACGAGTATCCTTCAAATATTTTGATTGCATACATCTTATCATCATTGCCGTGTTTGGCACTCCAGTAATCAGTTTTCATCATTTGCACGAGACCATTATCATTCCGATTCATTTTTAGTTCGAGACCCATCATTTTCAAGACTTTAGTACGAGACCCGGCATCTTCATTCAGCGCGAGACCCAGAATCAATGCGAAATCCGACTTTTTCTTCATCCATTTAGTATGAGACTTCAGTGCGAGACCATGCATCTTCATCAGTGCGAGACCATGCATCTTCATCAGTGCGAGACCATGCATCTTCATCAGTGCGAGACCATGCATCTTCATCAGTGCGAGACCATCATATTCGTCAGTGCGAGACCATGCATCTTCATCAGTGCGAGACCATCATATTCGTCAGTGCGAGACCCATCACCTTCGTCAGTGCGAGACCGAGCGTCATCATCTAGTGCGAGACCAGTACGAGACCTAGTATCATCTTCAGTGCGAGACAGGTACGAGACAGAGCGCGATCTAAGTTGGCGGGGCAGAGGCAATAAGTCCCCATCTTCATGTCAACTTCTTGGGAGAAACAACTAGTGGGCAGTGGCAATAAGTCCCCTTGGTAATCTAGAAGTTATCCCAGCACCCCAGTTGGTGGGCAGAGGCAATAAGTCCCCATAGTATACCAACAAGGAGCATTGGAACGGGTTTCGGTCCCCAGAAGCATCCGAATGTCATTTTTATATCATCCATATCATTTGCATCACTTTCAACATGATCATTTGCATAAAGTTTACCTTGAATCCGTCCGTACGAAACTCCTCATCATAGACCAGAGATACAGATTCTCACCCCGAAGATACAGATTCTTCAGAGATACAGATTCTCACCCCGAAGATACAGATTCTTCAGAGATACAGATTCTCACCCGATCAGAGATACAGATTCTCACCACGAAGATACAGATTCTTCAGAGATACAGATTCTCACCCGATCAGAGATACAGATTCTCAGTTGAAGATACAAATTATTCAAGGATACAGATTCTTAGCCGAAGGTACAGACTTTCAGAGATACAGATTCTCAGCCAAAGATTCAGATTCACCAGAGCAGCAGAACTCACCCGAATAGAAGAACTCGACCCAACACCAATTTTCAATCACTGATAGGTAGTCAACGCCTCAGAATAGCTTGGCATCATCTCATTCATTATAGGTAGTCAACGCCTAAATAGCTTGACATCATCTCATTCATTATAGGTGGTCAACGCCTTAGAATAGCTTGACGTCATATCATCCTTATAGGTAGTCGGCGCCTTAGAACAGTCTGACATTACTTCATTATCACCTTTAGGTGGTCGACGCCTTAGAACCGCTCGACACCCTTCCACTTTACTCATAGGTAGTCAGCGCCTTAGAATAGCTCGACGCAACTTGTCGGACTGCACGTGTGGTCTTTTAAGATCCATAATTTTGGGGTATCACTCAAGCATCAACTAGCCTTTTCATTTCCATTACAAAGTCTAGTTGACGGGGGGCAATCTGTTATACCCAAAATTTCAACCCCCCCCCGGAAGAGAGTCTCTACTAATAGGCTAGTAGCGAGGGTTCCCAATTCGATCGGCACATTTTAGAGTACTAGGGACAGCTTAGTCATCTCCAGGGGCATTTTCGTAATTTTTCAAGGCTCCTAAGCCCCCTATAGGCTTTCTCTCTCCTCCAAATAAGGGTCAAATCAATTCAAAATGCTGTGAAATTTTAACCCATGATAGAGGATGACATTTTAAGCATAATGGCGTTGGAATTTTGATTTTTCAAATTTCTAATAATTTTCTAGTAATTTCTGATTGAATCTGACGAGAAATTGAATTTAAAAATATTCCAATATCCAAAAAATTCGATTCCACTTTAGAAAAATCAGAAATATCATCCTTTACCCATGTGTGAAATTTCATAATCAAATTCCTTTTGGAAGCCCTTGAGCTAAAACGTCGGTAAATCTCGGTTTTTACCGGATTTTTCTATCTTTAAAGAGGTCTATATAAGGAACCTTATCCCATGATCAAAGAAGAACTTCAAGAACCCTAGACTCTCAAGAAGGCAGCCGTCTCTCTCTCTCCACGTTTTGAACCCCAGAGCCACGATCAAACACCGAAATCTCACCAAAATCAACACCAAAACACATTTTTCAACTCCCACAACATCATCCATCATCAAACCCCCACCAAAACAGCACCAAAACGTGAAGAACATCAAGAACAACAAGGAGTCAGAAGCTGGGTTCGAAGTTCTTCTGGATCCGCCATCAACGAGGCCTCCGAAGAATCCCGACGTGAAGAATCCTCCTAAATTCGAAGGTAAAACAGGTTGCAATTCTACTTTTCTAACTCTCCACGACCTTATTAACTCTCTGTCAAATTTTGGGTTCAAACTAACCTTTTTACGCTTCTGTATTGCTAATTACTTTTGTTTCTGCCTTGTTACTTGTTCGCCAAGTTTCATACATAATTCGACTTCAAACTGCAATCTTTCAATTACTAACGAATTTTACACCTTTCAGGCTACACGTGCATAAATTTTGAGCCGAAAACACCTTCAGGAACCACCATAAAACCCCTGTCCGTGGGTGGTCCGGGATCCCGGACCTATGGTCCGGGACCACGGACGGGTTGTCCGTGGCCACGGACACCCACGGACGGCGGCGGGATTTTAAAATTTTAAAAATTTAGGTTTTGTTAAACTATGTCCGGGCCTACGGACATCCTGTCCGTGGCCCCGGACTTTTCAAAATTTTGTTTTCTGTTTAATTCGACTTTTATTTTCACATAGATTAACTAGGGTCCGTGGTTACGGACATTAGGTCCGTGGCTACGGACGGAAACAAAATTTGACATAATTCTGCCTCCGAAACCCTAGTTTAGGTAATTTCAACTTTCACTTTTATTTTCAGTCAAAAAATGCTAAAAAACAAAAAAAAACAGAAGCTCGCGCACTTAGCTTAAAACGACTCGTAATAAGCCGTAATTAAACTAAGTAGAGGAAAAACGACTTCTAGGGGTAATGAAAGTAATTGAACCCTAATTAAGTCGAATATCAAGCCCCCGAACCCGAACTCTACCTTTCCTAATTTACTCTAGGTAAAATTAGGTGGCGACTCAAATAGGTTCCAGTGAGCTAGCTTAGGTTTTAATAATTATTGTTTTAATGACATAGTTGTTAATCTTAAGTTATAAGTGGACCTAAAACCCGACTAGATCCCAATCAACTTAATCCACATAGGATAGGGTTTAAAATCGAGGCTCACAGACTGGCGACTCTGCTGGGGATAAATTCTTAATTTTAACTTGTTTAATTTTAAGAAAGAGGGCTTAACTCGAAAATGTTTATTTGTGGCTTTATTACTTTGTTTGTTTACTTTCGTGCGCACTTCAATTTCTGTACCTTTGCATCATATGAGAGCGAGGGTCCACGTAAACCGATCTCACCCCGGGACCCATTTGAGGGTCCCCTGTCAGGGACTCACACCTTTTAGGTGATGTGAATAAGCGGGGGAAAAGAGGAGGGTGTCGTCTAACCACACCCCCTTAATACCTGGGCTTTAGCCCCAAGCGTTTTCCTGGCAGTGCCCTTACCTAGCCCTTTGTTTGGTCAGTCAAAGACCCGACCGTAGACGCACACCTTCAGGTGATGTGAAAAGAGTGGGGAAGCCCAAAGAGAATAGCGTGCAAGCCCTATTCCTTTGTGGTGACCTGGGCCCATGCCCCAAGCACCTCTCCGGATCGATCCATACCCGGTTTGATTCAAACGTCTAGTAAGGACATGTTGAATTTGTGTGGGCCTTGTTTGCTTGTATGATCGGCCCACTACCCAGCCTAGAGATTGATAGGAACTTCTCCTGCATCAACCTAGCCCAGCACGAATTTGCAGCTCTATTTGTTTGCGGCCCAGAGGCCCTGCTTGGTTTAACATGTGAGTCGTTCGGGCTTCGGCCCAAAAGTGTAGGCTTAGGTGATTTCTCTTCTGGCCCAATTTGGGTTATCCAATTAGTTCTAGGCCCATAAAAAAAGAAATCCACCTGAACTTGAAATAACTCACAAGACCTGAAAATAAAATCTTTTTCGGCTTAGCAACCATCTTCTCTGGCCCAAAGAAAGATAGGCCCATTTGTGATTTAGGGATCGTTCCAGCCCATGTTCTTTATTTCAGGCCCAAACACATTTCAGCCCAAGGGCTCATTCTAGTCTAGGAAAACTCTTCACTCGGGCTCTGACCCAAAATCCTAGATCTAGGTGCCATCTTTTAGGCCCAACCAAAACCACTCGGCCCAAATTCCAGTTCATATATAGAGCAATCAGTCCGGCCCAAGTACCACACTCATGACTCATTTCATCTAGGCCCATAGACCAATTCGTAGTTTTGGCCCATGAGCTTTGCTCTCAATCTAGAATTTCAGCCCATAAAACATTTGGATCCTAGATAGTTTGCATACTTCATTCATTCCAGTTTCCGGCTTCAAGGCCCAACAAGAACATCAAACGAATCTTAGACCTCAGGGCTCAGTGGCCCATTCACGGTCCATGTGACTTCCTTCATCTTGTTTGCTCAATTTCTGGACTAAGGGATTCAGGCCTATATGTCCGTTCTGGTCTAGGAATCACCCTAATCTATGCACTTCACTCTCAGTTTGGCGACGACTCAGGCCCAGTTACTTCCTACATAACCCATAGGCATTCCTAGTTCAGACATTTTACAGGGCCTACTCGAAGTTTGGAAGGAAGACAATCATGGTCAATGGCGCCCCGACGGTCAACAGCTCGAGTCTTCAACACGTTGGCATCAGACTGTTCAACATCACTATTTCACAAGTTTTCTCGATTTAGTAGTTTTCTTTTCTCAATCATTCTTCTAACTTTTATGGTAGTTAGCTTCCTTTATCATTTTAGATCACAACTTTTGATGTTATCTTTCCATTCGTGAATTAGAGCATAGTTCTATTTTCGTAATTTTGTGTGCATTCATTCAACAAAACAAAAACAAAAAAAATGTGTTTTTATTAAGGGATCACAGAGTAATCATTTCCCGACTATGGAATAGAACGACTTGTCTTTTGTTTCTAAAAGGGTGAACATGTCCGTCCTCCCACCATGGACTATCCCATAATATCCACAAAGCATTCCAAAATCCACATCTGTTTTGTCATAAACCCCAGGTCAATACTGGGGGCAATCTGAGTTCAGGATCGTCATCTTTAATCTTTCGTTTACGCGTGCGAACTAGTCTCTGAGTGAAATTCACGAGAGTGTCCTGAGTGGAAAAACCATGAGTGAACAAGCGTGTCATTTTTACACGATTCTGGTGAGACCACATTCAAAGGTGAGGTAAACAGCATAACTCCGACCGAAGGAGATGATTTGTAAATTACGTTTAAACCTGTAAAAAGTAACAAAGAACGGATACACAACTATCAGGAATGACGAAGCACCTAGGTACAACACCACACAGCCAAAAAGCTTGTGAACCCTGACATTACACCCTAGGCACCCCCGACTTTTCATGTATGACCCATTTTACAACACTACAAGCTCCACAAACAAGCCAACCAATGATGAATAACCGACCCGGTGACCAAAGGAAGCAAGGAGCCCGTCTTTTGAGCAACAACTACAAGTCCAAAGAAGCAAAACCGCTACCAGCATGACGAAACGATCCGCAAATGGTCCCAAAGTGACACAGGATCCAAATGAGCTAATATCAAAAATAGCTCTCAAAGTTCAAAGCCGGGAAACACAAGAACCCCGAAGAAAAGGAAATTCAAAGAAAGGCAAACCTGAAAAGCCTCGAAGATATCCAAAATCGGAAAAAAGAAAGAAGATGCAAGGAACAATCCAAAAGTTCCAAGCCCCAAGTCCATAAGCGAAGCCATCATAAAGTAGCCAAACAACTTCAAGGCAAAGAAGATAAGTCCGAGAGGTGGTGCAAGTTGCAGCTTTGGTCACCCTTAAAGCTCCACATATCCTAAACATTCCGCCATTATCCTATTGTCATTCATCACACCCATGGCCACGTTATAAGCTCAAAAGACTTCCGACTTAGTAGTTGTGTATCCAATCGAGTGAAAGTAACAGGTTGAACACGTAAATCTAACAAATGTCAAATTCAATGGTTGAGAAGTTATGACCGTAAGTGAGAAACGAGTGCAAATACCAAACACGTCGAGTGTAGGTTAAGAAGCACCACATCAAAACATAATCCTTGACCATGTGAGGGCGAGACTTGTTCGCACGTTTGGCCAAAGAAAATACTGGGGGCAATCGATCGTTCCGATCGATCGCCATGAACTCTAGCTCAGATTGTCTTAAAGGAAAAATACTGGGGGCAATTGTTGGCTCCAACAATTGCTATGACAACACCAATTCGAACCCAGAGCTCAAACATCACCACCACCATTCCACCTCAAGCCTGTCATTGGCCTTACCTCCACAAAAACATCAGGCCCGTCATAACCCAGACCACCATCCAAAATCATAGCCTGATCCCAGGTCTATCGCAAATCCTGAACACCGGAAAAGCCTTTAACACCACAACAAACACCACACACTTCCACCAGCGGCATGTTCATTTTCTTAAGAAACAAATTGTAGATATGAAATTTTTAGTCAGGAAATGATCATTTCACTTTCCTTTTCAGCAGAGTTTTCTCAAGCATTGCCATGTTTGGCACATTTTTCAACAGTTCCTTGTTTTGGCAAGCTTCCAACAAACACTTTAGTTGCATTTTACAACTTTTGCATAACACCTCAACATCGCCAAGTTTGGCACCTTTTCCAACAGTTTCCTGTTTTGAACGAGTATCCTTCAAATATTTTGATTGCATACATCTTATCATCATTGCCGTGTTTGGCACTCCAGTAATCAGTTTTCATCATTTGCACGAGACCATTATCATTCCGATTCATTTTTAGTTCGAGACCCATCATTTTCAAGACTTTAGTACGAGACCCGGCATCTTCATTCAGCGCGAGACCCAGAATCAATGCGAAATCCGACTTTTTCTTCATCCATTTAGTATGAGACTTCAGTGCGAGACCATGCATCTTCATCAGTGCGAGACCGTCATATTCTTCAGTGCGAGACCATGCATCTTCATCAGTGCGAGACCATGCATCTTCATCAGTGCGAGACCGTCATATTCGTCAGTGCGAGACCATGCATCTTCATCAGTGCGAGACCATCATATTCGTCAGTGCGAGACCCATCACCTTCGTCAGTGCGAGACCGAGCGTCATCATCTAGTGCGAGACCAGTACGAGACCTAGTATCATCTTCAGTGCGAGACAGGTACGAGACAGAGCGCGATCTAAGTTGGCGGGGCAGAGGCAATAAGTCCCCATCTTCATGTCAACTTCTTGGGAGAAACAACTAGTGGGCAGTGGCAATAAGTCCCCTTGGTAATCTAGAAGTTATCCCAGCACCCCAGTTGGTGGGCAGAGGCAATAAGTCCCCATAGTATACCAACAAGGAGCATTGGAACGGGTTTCGGTCCCCAGAAGCATCCGAATGTCATTTTTATATCATCCATATCATTTGCATCACTTTCAACATGATCATTTGCATAAAGTTTACCTTGAATCCGTCCGTACGAAACTCCTCATCATAGACCAGAGATACAGATTCTCACCCCGAAGATACAGATTCTTCAGAGATACAGATTCTCACCCCGAAGATACAGATTCTTCAGAGATACAGATTCTCACCCGATCAGAGATACAGATTCTCACCACGAAGATACAGATTCTTCAGAGATACAGATTCTCACCCGATCAGAGATACAGATTCTCAGTTGAAGATACAAATTATTCAAGGATACAGATTCTTAGCCGAAGGTACAGACTCTTCAGAGATACAGATTCTCAGCCAAAGATTCAGATTCACCAGAGCAGAACTCACTAGAGCAGCAAACTCACCCGAATAGAAGAACTCGACCCAACACCAATTTTCAATCACTGATAGGTAGTCAACGCCTCAGAATAGCTTGACATCATCTCATTCATTATAGGTAGTCAACGCCTAAGAATAGCTTGACATCATCTCATTCATTATAGGTGGTCAACGCCTTAGAATAGCTTGACGTCATATCATCCTTATAGGTAGTCGGCGCCTTAGAACAGTCTGACATTACTTCATTATCACCTTTAGGTGGTCGACGCCTTAGAACCGCTCGACACCCTTCCACTTTACTCATAGGTAGTCAGCGCCTTAGAATAGCTCGACATAACTTGTCGGACTGCACGTGTGGTCTTTTAAGATCCATAATTTTGGGGTATCACTCAAGCATCAACTAGCCTTTTCATTTCCATTACAAAGTCTAGTTGACGGGGGGCAATCTGTTATACCCAAAATTTCAACCCCCCCCGGAAGAGAGTCTCTACTAATAGGCTAGTAGCGAGGGTTCCCAATTCGATCGGCACATTTCAGAGTACTAGGGACAGCTTAGTCATCTCCAGGGGCATTTTCGTAATTTTCAAGGCTCCTAAGCCCCCTATAGGCTTTCTCTCTCCTCCAAATAAGGGTCAAATCAATTCAAAATGCTGTGAAATTTTAACCCATGATAGAGGATGACATTTTAAGCATAATGGCGTTGGAATTTTGATTTTTCAAATTTCTAATAATTTTCTAGTAATTTCTGATTGAATCTGACGAGAAATTGAATTTAAAAATTTCCAATATCCAAAAAATTCGATTCCACTTTAGAAAAATCAGAAATATCATCCTTTACCCATGTGTGAAATTTCATAATCAAATTCCTTTTGGAAGCCCTTGAGCTAAAACGTCGGTAAATCTCGGTTTTTACCGGATTTTTCTATCTTAAAGAGGTCTATATAAGGAACCTTATCCCATGATCAAAGAAGAACTTCAAGAACCTAGACTCTCAAAGAAGGCAGCGCTCTCTCTCTCCACGTTTTGAACCCCAGAGCCACGATCAAACACCGAAATCACAAAATCAACACCAAAACACATTTTTCAACTCCACACATCATCCATCATCAAACCCCCACCAAAAACAGCACCCAAAACGTGAAGAACATCAGAACAACAAGGAGGTCAGAAGCTGGGTTCGAAGTTCTTCGGATCCGCCATCAACGAGGCCTCCGAAGAATCCCGACGTGAAAGAATCCTTAAATTCGAAGGTAAAACAGGTTGCAATTTACTTTTCTAAATCTCCACGACCTTATTAACTCTCTGTCAAATTTGGGTTCAAACTAACCTTTTACGCTTCTGTATTGCTAATTACTTTTGTTTGCTGCCTTGTTACTTGTTCGCCAAGTTTCATACATAATTCGACTTCAAACTGCAATCTTTCAATTACTAACGAATTTTACACCTTTCAGGCTACACGTTGCATAAATTTTGAGCCGAAAACACCTTCGGAACACATAAAACCCCTGTCCGTGGGTGGTCCGGGATCCGGACTATGGTCCGGGACCACGGACGGGTTGTCCGTGGACACGGAACCCACGGACGGCGGCGGGATTTTAAAAATTTTAAAATTTAGGTTTTGTTAACTATGTCCGGGCTACGGACATCCTGTCGTGGCCCGGACTTTTCAAAATTTTGTTTTTCTGTTTAATTCGACTTTATTTTCACATAGATTCAACTAGGGTCCGTGGTTACGGAATTAGGTCCGTGGCTACGGACGGAAACAAAATTTGACATAATTCTGCCTCCGAAACCCTAGTTTAGGTAATTTCAACTTTCACTTTTATTTTCAGTCAAAAAATGCTAAAAAACAAAAAAAACAGAAGCTCGCGCACTTAGCTTAAAACGACTCGTAATAAGCCGTAATTAAACTAAGTAGAGGAAAAACGACTTCTAGGGGTAATGAAAGTAATTGAACCCTAATTAAGTCGAATATCAAGCCCCCGAACCCGAACTCTACCTTTCCTAATTTACTCTAGGTAAAATTAGGTGGCGACTCATAATAGGTTCCAGTGAGCTAGCTTAGGTTTTAATATTATTGTTTTAATGACATAGTGTTTATTATCTTAGGTTATAAGTGGACCTAAAACCCGACTAGATCCCAATCAACTTAATCCACATAGGATAGGGTTTAAAATCGAGGCTCACAGACTGGCGACTCTGCTGGGGATTACTTCTTAATTTTAACTTGTTTAATTTTAAGAAAGAGGGCTTAACTCGAAAATGTTTATTTGTGGCTTTATTACTTTGTTTGTTTACTTTCGTGCGCACTTCAATTTCTGTACCTTTGCATCATATGAGAGCGAGGGTCCACGTAAACCGATCTCACCCCGGGACCCATTTGAGGGTCCCCTGTCAGGGACTCACACCTTTTAGTGATGTGAATAAGCGGGGGAAAAGAGGAGGGTGTCGTCTAACCACACCCCCTTAATACCTGGGCTTTAGCCCCAAGCGTTTTCCTGGCAGTGCCCTTACCTAGCCCTTTGTTTGGTCAGTCAAAGACCCGACCGTAGACGCACACCTTCAGGTGATGTGAAAAGAGTGGGGAAGCCCAAAGAGAATAGCGTGCAAGCCCTATTCCTTTGTGGTGACCTGGGCCCATGCCCCAAGCACCTCTCCGGATCGATCCATACCCGGTTTGATTCAAACGTCTAGTAAGGACATGTTGAATTTGTGTGGGCCTTGTTTGCTTGTATGATCGGCCCACTACCCAGCCTAGAGATTGATAGGAACTTCTCCTGCATCAACCTAGCCCAGCACGAATTTGCAGCTCTATTTGTTTGCGGCCCAGAGGCCCTGCTTGGTTTAACATGTGAGTCGTTCGGGCTTCGGCCCAAAAGTGTAGGCTTAGGTGATTCTCTTCTGGCCCAATTTGGGTTATCCAATTAGTTCTAGGCCCATAAAAAAAGAAATCCACCTGAACTTGAAATAACTCACAAGACCTGAAAATAAAATCTTTTTCGGCTTAGCAACCATCTTCTCTGGCCCAAAGAAAGATAGGCCCATTTGTGATTTAGGATCGTTCCAGCCCATGTTCTTTATTTCAGGCCCAAACACATTTCAGCCCAAGGGCTCATTCTAGTCTAGGAAAACTCTTCACTCGGGCTCTGACCCAAAATCCTAGATCTAGGTGCCATCTTTTAGGCCCAACCAAAACCACTCGGCCCAAATTCCAGTTCATATATAGAGCAATCAGTCCGGCCCAAGTACCACACTCATGACTCATTTCATCTAGGCCCATAGACCAATTCGTAGTTTTGGCCCATGAGCTTTGCTCTCAATCTAGAATTTCAGCCCATAAAACATTTGGATCCTAGATAGTTTGCATACTTCATTCATTCCAGTTTCCGGCTTCAAGGCCCAACAAGAACATCAAACGAATCTTAGACCTCAGGGCTCAGTGGCCCATTCACGGTCCATGTGACTTCCTTCATCTTGTTTGCTCAATTTCTGGACTAAGGGATTCAGGCCTATATGTCCGTTCTGGTCTAGGAATCACCCTAATCTATGCACTTCACTCTCAGTTTGGCGACGACTCAGGCCCAGTTACTTCCTACATAACCCATAGGCATTCCTAGTTCAGACATTTTACAGGGCCTACTCGAAGTTTGGAAGGAAGACAATCATGGTCAATGGCGCCCCGACGGTCAACAGCTCGAGTCTTCACACGTTGGCATCAGACTGTTCAACATCACTATTTCACAAGTTTTCTCGATTTAGTAGTTTTCTTTTCTCAATCATTCTTCTAACTTTTATGGTAGTTAGCTTCCTTTATCATTTTAGATCACAACTTTTGATGTTATCTTTCCATTCGTGAATTAGAGCATAGTTCTATTTTCGTAATTTTGTGTGCATTCATTCAACAAAACAAAAAAAAAAAATGTGTTTTTATTAAGGGATCACAGAGTAATCATTTCCCGACTATGGAATAGAACGACTTGTCTTTTGTTTCTAAAAGGGTGAACATGTCCGTCCTCCCACCATGGACTATCCCATAATATCCACAAAGCATTCCAAAATCCACATCTGTTTTGTCATAAACCCCAGGTCAATACTGGGGGCAATCTGAGTTCAGGATCGTCATCTTTAATCTTTCGTTTACGCGTGCGAACTAGTCTCTGAGTGAAATTCACGAGAGTGTCCTGAGTGGAAAAACCATGAGTGAACAAGCGTGTCATTTTTACACGATTCTGGTGAGACCACATTCAAAGGTGAGGTAAACAGCATAACTCCGACCGAAGGAGATGATTTGTAAATTTACGTTTAAACCTGTAAAAGTAACAAAGAACGGATACACAACTATCAGGAATGACGAAGCACCTAGGTACAACACCACACAGCCAAAAAGCTTGTGAACCCTGACAACACCCTAGGCACCCCCGATGAGCTTTTCATGTGACCCATTTTACAACACTACAAGCTCCACAAACAAGCCAAAATGATGAATAACCGACCCGGTGACCAAAGGAAGCAAGGAGCCCGTCTTTTGAGCAACAACTACACAAGTCCAAAGAAGCAAAACCGCTACCAGCATGACGAAACGATCCGCAAATGGTCCCAAAGTGACACAGGATCCAAATGAGCTAATATCAAAAATAGCTCTCAAAGTTCAAAGCCGGGAAACACAAGAACCCCGAAGAAAAGGAAATTCAAAGAAAGGCAAACCTGAAAAGCCTCGAAGATATCCAAAATCGGAAAAAAGAAAGAAGATGCAAGGAACAATCCAAAAGTTCCAAGCCCCAAGTCCATAAGCGAAGCCATCATAAAGTAGCCAAACAACTTCAAGGCAAAGAAGATAAGTCCGAGAGGTGGTGCAAGTTGCAGCTTTGGTCACCCTTAAAGCTCCACATATCCTAAACATTCCGCCATTATCCTATTGTCATTCATCACACCCATGGCCACGTTATAAGCTCAAAAGACTTCCGACTTAGTAGTTGTGTATCCAATCGAGTGAAAGTAACAGGTTGAACACGTAAATCTAACAAATGTCAAATTCAATGGTTGAGAAGTTATGACCGTAAGTGAGAAACGAGTGCAAATACCAAACACGTCGAGTGTAGGTTAAGAAGCACCACATCAAAACATAATCCTTGACCATGTGAGGGCGAGACTTGTTCGCACGTTTGGCCAAAGAAAATACTGGGGGCAATCGATCGTTCCGATCGATCGCCATGAACTCTAGCTCAGATTGTCTTAAAGGAAAATACTGGGGGCAATTGTTGGCTCCAACAATTGCTATGACAACACCAATTCGAACCCAGAGCTCAACATCACCACCACCATTCCACCTCAAGCCTGTCATTGGCCTTACCTCCACAAAAACATCAGGCCCGTCATAACCCAGACCACCATCCAAAATCATAACCTGATCCCAGGTCTATCGCAAATCCTGACACCGGAAAAGCCTTTAACACCACAACAAACACCACACACTTCCACCAGCGGCATGTCATTTTCTTAAGAAACAATTGTAGATATGAAATTTTTAGTCAGGAAATGATCATTTCACTTTCCTTTTCAGCAGAGTTTTCTCAAGCATTGCCATGTTTGGCACATTTTTCAACAGTTCCTTGTTTTGGCAAGCTTCCAACAAACACTTTAGTTGCATTTTACAACTTTTGCATAACACCTCAACATCGCCAAGTTTGGCACCTTTTCCAACAGTTTCCTGTTTTGAACGAGTATCCTTCAAATATTTTGATTGCATACATCTTATCATCATTGCCGTGTTTGGCACTCCAGTAATCAGTTTTCATCATTTGCACGAGACCATTATCATTCCGATTCATTTTTAGTTCGAGACCCATCATTTTCAAGACTTTAGTACGAGACCCGGCATCTTCATTCAGCGCGAGACCCAGAATCAATGCGAAATCCGACTTTTTCTTCATCCATTTAGTATGAGACTTCAGTGCGAGACCATGCATCTTCATCAGTGCGAGACCATGCATCTTCATCAGTGCGAGACCATGCATCTTCATCAGTGCGAGACCATCATATTCGTCAGTGCGAGACCCATCACCTTCGTCAGTGCGAGACCGAGCGTCATCATCTAGTGCGAGACCAGTACGAGACCTAGTATCATCTTCAGTGCGAGACAGGTACGAGACAGAGCGCGATCTAAGTTGGCGGGGCAGAGGCAATAAGTCCCCATCTTCATGTCAACTTCTTGGGAGAAACAACTAGTGGGCAGTGGCAATAAGTCCCCTTGGTAATCTAGAAGTTATCCCAGCACCCCAGTTGGTGGGCAGAGGCAATAAGTCCCCATAGTATACCAACAAGGAGCATTGGAACGGGTTTCGGTCCCCAGAAGCATCCGAATGTCATTTTTATATCATCCATATCATTTGCATCACTTTCAACATGATCATTTGCATAAAGTTTACCTTGAATCCGTCCGTACGAAACTCCTCATCATAGACCAGAGATACAGATTCTCGCCCCGAAGATACAGATTCTTCAGAGATACAGATTCTCACCCCGAAGATACAGATTCTTCAGAGATACAGATTCTCACCCGATCAGAGATACAGATTCTCACCACGAAGATACAGATTCTTTAGAGATACAGATTCTCACCCGATCAGAGATACAGATTCTCAGTTGAAGATACAAATTATTCAAGGATACAGATTCTTAGCCGAAGGTACAGACTCTTCAGAGATACAGATTCTCAGCCAAAGATTCAGATTCACTAGAGCAGCAGAACTCACTAGAGCAGCAGAACTCACCCGAATAGAAGAACTCGACCCAACACCAATTTTCAATCACTGATAGGTAGTCAACGCCTCAGAATAGCTTGACATCATCTCATTCATGATAGGTAGTCAACGCCTCAGAATAGCTTGGCATCATCTCATTCATTATAGGTAGTCAACGCCTAAGAATAGCTTGACATCATCTCATTCATTATAGGTGGTCAACGCCTTAGAATAGCTTGACGTCATATCATCCTTATAGGTAGTCGGCGCCTTAGAACAGTCTGACATTACTTCATTATCACCTTTAGGTGGTCGACGCCTTAGAACCGCTCGACACCCTTCCACTTTACTCATAGGTAGTCAGCGCCTTAGAATAGCTCGACGCAACTTGTCGGACTGCACGTGTGGTCTTTTAAGATCCATAATTTTGGGGTATCACTCAAGCATCAACTAGCCTTTTCATTTCCATTACAAAGTCTAGTTGACGGGGGGCAATCTGTTATACCCAAAATTTCAACCCCCCCGGAAGAGAGTCTCTACTAATAGGCTAGTAGCGAGGGTTCCCAATTCGATCGGCACATTTCAGAGTACTAGGGACAGCTTAGTCATCTCCAGGGGCATTTTCGTAATTTTTCAAGGCTCCTAAGCCCCCTATAGGCTTTCTCTCTCCTCCAAATAAGGGTCAAATCAATTCAAAATGCTGTGAAATTTTAACCCATGATAGAGGATGACATTTTAAGCATAATGGCGTTGGAATTTTGATTTTTCAAATTTCTAATAATTTTCTAGTAATTTCTGATTGAATCTGACGAGAAATTGAATTTAAAAATATTCCAATATCCAAAAAATTCGATTCCACTTTAGAAAAATCAGAAATATCATCCTTTACCCATGTGTGAAATTTCATAATCAAATTCCTTTTGGAAGCCCTTGAGCTAAAACGTCGGTAAATCTCGGTTTTTACCGGATTTTTCTATCTTTAAAGAGGTCTATATAAGGAACCTTATCCCATGATCAAAGAAGAACTTCAAGAACCCTAGACTCTCAAAGAAGGCAGCCGTCTCTCTCTCTCCACGTTTTGAACCCCAGAGCCACGATCAAACACCGAAATCTCACCAAAATCAACACCAAAACACATTTTTCAACTCCCACAACATCATCCATCATCAAACCCCCACCAAAACAGCACCAAAACGTGAAGAACATCAAGAACAACAAGGAGTCAGAAGCTGGGTTCGAAGTTCTTCTGGATCCGCCATCAACGAGGCCTCCGAAGAATCCCGACGTGAAGAATCCTCCTAAATTCGAAGGTAAAACAGGTTGCAATTCTACTTTTCTAACTCTCCACGACCTTATTAACTCTCTGTCAAATTTTGGGTTCAAACTAACCTTTTTACCCTTCTGTATTGCTAATTACTTTTGTTTCTGCCTTGTTACTTGTTCGCCAAGTTTCATACATAATTCGACTTCAAACTGCAATCTTTCAATTACTAACGAATTTTACACCTTTCAGGCTACACGTGCATAAATTTTGAGCCGAAAACACCTTCAGGAACCACCATAAAACCCCTGTCCGTGGGTGGTCCGGGATCCCGGACCTATGGTCCGGGACCACGGACGGGTTGTCCGTGGCCACGGACACCCACGGACGGCGGCGGGATTTTAAAATTTTAAAAATTTAGGTTTTGTTAAACTATGTCCGGGCCTACGGACATCCTGTCCGTGGCCCCGGACTTTTCAAAATTTTGTTTTCTGTTTAATTCGACTTTTATTTTCACATAGATTAACTAGGGTCCGTGGTTACGGACATTAGGTCCGTGGCTACGGACGGAAACAAAATTTGACATAATTCTGCCTCCGAAACCCTAGTTTAGGTAATTTCAACTTTCACTTTTATTTTCAGTCAAAAAATGCTAAAAAACAAAAAAAACAGAAGCTCGCGCACTTAGCTTAAAACGACTCGTAATAAGCCGTAATTAAACTAAGTAGAGGAAAAACGACTTCTAGGGGTAATGAAAGTAATTGAACCCTAACTAAGTCGAATATCAAGCCCCCGAACCCGAACTCTACCTTTCCTAATTTACTCTAGGTAAAAATTAGGTGGCGACTCGCAATAGGTTCCAGTGAGCTAGCGTAGGATTTAATAATTATTGTTATATGACATAGTTATTAACCTTAGGTTATAAGTGGACCTAAAACCCGACTAGATCCTAATCAACTTTAATCAACATAGGATAGGGTTTAAAATCGAGGCTCACAGATAGAAAGCTAGAGCTTGAGCTAACTAAGAATAATATATGTTTAGTTTTTGATTTGGAGCTAAAATGAGCAAGTTATGAACATTTGAAGATGAAGCAACCATGGAGGCTGCTTGGGACGGTTTGGAACAGAGGAAAAGAAGAAGAGAACCGTGGAAGAAGAAGAGAAATGAAGAAGAGAGGAGAGAGGTAGGCTAATATAAGGTATTTTGCTTTTATAAAGCAAATAGTACTATTCTCTCTTTTCCTCTTCTTTTCCTTTAATTGCTTTGTCATGTGGTGACTCCCCACATCAAAACCGGCCACCCCTTAATAACCAAGATATTTATGGTCTTGGTTGACCAACCAATTGACGTATGTTGACTAAAACTTAAACTAGTCACTATTTGGCACTATTCACTAATTAGTGCACATATTCATGAAATTTTTGGTTTCCCATTGATTTAGGCTTCCTAATGTGATACTAATTAGTACACATGTTGATTAAGGTGTAATCATGGGCATTTAGCCACTCAAAACTTATTTCTAAGACAATTTCTCGAAAAGGTGCTTTAAGGGGTCTTAAAGCACATTTTGTGTTTAAGCTTGTTTTTGAGCTTGGTTTTCTTTGCTAATTGATTTAAAATGTCCATTAGCATATTACTAAAGTCTTATAATGGTATTTGGGTGCTAATCAAAGTCACTCCAAGCTTAGAGCACGTTTTTTCCCAAATTGCCCTTAAGGCATTTTCTTGTGTTTTCCTAGGTTTAAATTGTCTACCAATCTCTCTAAGGCATATTTTAGCCTTACTGCATCATATATTGATGTTTACTTAACATACTTAGGTTTGGGGTATTTTAGTTATAAGGAACTTAATTGTAACCATTTGATACTACTTGTGGTTAGTTTGTAATTAATAAAAGATATGGGGAATAATATGCCCTATAAGTGGTTATGTCATTTAGACAATTATAATCATATATAATAAATAATACATGTGTATAAAACATATACATTTAAGATTTTCAAGTAAGTCAAAAGGAAATGAATATAAGGAATTTAATGTGCGAACATCAATTAATGCTTGGAAATTATAGTAAATTAAATATAAAGTTAAGAGGAGAATTAATTAAAGTATGACCAATAAATGTCATTGACGAAATTGTAAACTGTTATGTCGTTTGGATAAATACAACATGACATGTGAATAATACTTGAGTATACAAAAATTACATTCAAGGGAATTATATAAGTTAAGAGAAAATATTTGATGCGGTACATAAAATCATGGAGGTAATTAAAAGAGAATTACCATACAATATAAGTCTTATAAGTAAAGACTACGATGGTTTAAATTATATAGGTAAACCTTAAACATAAATAAGGTTAAGAGGATTAAAGAAATTATCTAAGTGATAAAAATAAACCTCACATGGAATAACGAATACGAGGACATTTCATGATACGATAAATTATCATACGAGAGTAACATAAATTAACACTCTCAGTTAATCTTATTCTAGGACCTTGTTTGACCAGACGTTGACCGGGAATTTATCAAGTACAATCTACAATGAACGGTATGGATTCTCGCAACCTGTTTGCTAACGGATTACACCGGCTTGTGTGCTATCTGCTGTGTGAAATGACGACCAAGAAAATTGCATGTAATATGTTGCACTTGCGTTTTAGCATAGACATACACTTTTGTTGCACTGTGATCTGTATGTTTACATGTGTGACTTAGTGATTACTCTGTGATTCTATGAACTTTACTTACTGATGTGTACTACGTTACACTGGCATGAATGAATTATGTGTACTACGTTACACTATATTGAAGTTACTTTGGTACTACGAGATTATGTGTACTACATTACACTATATTGGAATTACTCTGTAATTGCGTGATATGTACTGTACTACACTACTATGAATGAATTATGTGCACTACGTTGCACTACATTGAAGTTATTATTGGTGATGGCCTTTCATGATCATTACACTATATAATATGTTGAATATATACTACGAACTTAAAAGTAGTGGAACTTGGGACTTGATCCCTAAAATAGAATTGAGTTGTGGATGCTTAAAGGATAAACCATTTCTGCATGCAAACGTTTACGTAAATATTATTACGTGTGCGCATGCAAACTCACGCACACAAACGTAACGTAAAAATAGTCGTTTTACCGTAAACGCTAACGGGCGTAATTTACGAACGTCTTAACATACTCGTACAAAACGCTCATGTACGTTTATTAACAAGGATTAAACTCCTAACATAACGAGCTTGATAAAGAGCGACAACAAGGAAAGATCAATACGAACGTTTATACAACTCATAACACAACAATGTTCGATCCACGAACGTTAATACAATGTCGTCTACACGTACGCATATAAACGCTTACGTACGAACATTAACGGGCATTAAACCCTTACGAAACAAGCTCAACTAGGAGAGTGTCATCTAGGAAAAATGTATACAAGCGTTTATACGACTCGGTACACAATAACGTTCATTGTAAAAACGCGAAAAATACTAAGATCAACATAAATATCTTACGATTTCCTAAGCATTTATAAATGCTAAAGTAAATTGATATACACATTTAGACAATGTAACAACTTATGTTGAATAATCTTAATATTTAATATCCATCATAAATACTTAGGAAATGTTATAACATTAATTATAACACAAAGTTTACAAGACCAAAAATCTGTACATTAATGCCGGTTTTATATGGCATATTTGGACTTTTTTTATACACTTTCACTTAGTAAAACAATTAACTATCTAATGTACCTACTTTATATAAGAGTACATATTATTATGACAAATTAAACCTACAAATATATACCTAATATTACTGGTTATACACTTGAAATTAACCAAAAAAATCTGGAGCAATTACCATGCAATTAACGGTAATACTCTAGCTTTTAATTAAGCAAAAAAACTGTAGCAAATTACCATATAATTAACATTAGTTCTTGTACTCATATTAGCAACAAATAAATCTGTAACAAAACACCATGTAAATTAACGGTAAGTCACTTGCAATTAATCAAACAAATCTGTAGGAAGCACCCTATATTAACGTGAGTACATGTGCTCACAATTAACAAAAAATCTGGAGCTTAATGACACTAGAAAACCGGTCACATACATCACATGAGACATGGTTTAAATTTCTTATTTATCATGTAAGCTTTATGAGTCACCTTCCCACCATTATACAACAATAATACAAGATTAGAACCCCATTGTAGAGCCTCCTATTACCGAAAATCCTGCAAGCAAACAAGGTTAGTTTAGCTTTAGTTAAAGTAGGAATTAACTAATAAAAAGTAGATCTATACCTTAAGAGAATACATGTTGCAATTAAACAAAGAAAAGGCAAGATAACATGCCTCCCTTACCAGCCACCATTGCCGAATTTGGAGCAAGATGGAAGACTTTTTGGATGCCAAAATCGAAGAATAATACCTACCTAATAACCCCATGATCTTATGTCTACTACAAGGAGAATTAATTAGCTAATTCTTAGCCATGTTCACCGAAAACAAAGAGCTAAAAGAGGTCACCAATGGCTTGAATGATTAGTCAATTATTCTTAAGACAAGTATAAACAATTACTAAGTGTTCTCCATGATTGAGTCCAAGCTACACCTAGCACAAATAAGTGCCAAAAAACACTAGGAAAAGGGGGTCATTTTTGTTGCAACCAATCTCTTAATTATGACATAAACAATTACCTAGATACAAGGAGGGGGCCATACTAATACATTAAGAATTTAATTAACTAAAGCAAATCATTAAGAAAATTAACAAAACAATTCTTTCATTCCTACATATCAATCGGCAAGCATGGGGTTCATTCCATGCCTCATTTGGCCGGTTGGTAAGCTCCCTTCTACCTCCCTTTCTTCTTCTTCCTTTGAAGCTCCTAAGTCCATTAATGGAGTTTTAACTTCTATCTTCATTTTTGTGTTAATTTCCTAGCTTTCATCATCAAGTCTTGAAGCAAACATCAACCTAATACTACTACAAGAATTCGGCTAGCATTTATGCTCCAAGAAGTTAACTTGAACCAACATTAAACCAAGGATAATTCAAGGTTAACTTAAGGTATTTTTCATGCTTGAAAAATCCTTAAGACATGCTATATATATAACCGAAAATTCCAACTCTTCTAAGCATGATTTCTTCATCAATTTCATGAAGGAAAAATGGTTCTCCATCCATCCTAGGAGCACCGAAAATTCAAGGTAAAATACTTAAGTTAAATCCTTGAAAACTACTTATAAATCTACTTAAGATCTTTGTTAAGATCTGACTCCTAAACCCCTTCCTTTCAATCATGAGAACCGAAATTGGAACATCAATTTCCATTGAAGGAGGCTTGGGAAATTGAAATACCCCAAACCTAATTATGCTAACTAAACATCAAGTTATGATTTAATAAGGCTAAAACATGCCTTAGAAACATTGGTAGACAATTTAAACCAAAGAAAACACCAGAAAACGCCATAAGGGCAATTTAAGTAAAAATATGCTCTAAGCTTGGAGTGACTTTGATTAGCACCCAAATATCATTATAAGACCTTATTAAAATGCTAATGGACATGTTAAATCAATTAACAAAGAAAACCAAGCTCAAAAACATACTTAAACACAAAATGTCCTTTAAGACTCCTTAAAGCACCTTTTTGAGAAATTGTCTTAGAAATGAGTTTTGAGTGGCTAAATGCCCATGATTGCACCTTAATCAACATGTGTACTAATTAGTATCACATTAGGAAGCCTAAATCAATGAGAAACCAAACATTTCACAAATTTGTGCACTAATTTGTGAATAGTGCCAAATAGTGCCTAGTTTAAGCTTTAGTCAACATAAGTCAATAAGTTGGTCATACAAGACCATAAATAACTCATTAATAAGGGGGTCCGGTTTTTATATGGTGAGTCACCATGAGGAGCCATCACTTTAAGGAAAAGAAGAGGAAATGAGAGAATAGTACTATTTACCTTTTAAAGAGAAATATCTTCACTTAAGCCTACCTCTCTTCTCTCTTCTTCATTTCTCTCCTTCACCAACGTTTTCTTCTTCCTCTCTCTGTTCCAAAACCGTTCCAAGCAGCTCCATTCATGCTCCATCTTCATTTGTCCACCAAATGTTCATTTTAGCTCCAAATCAAAAACTAAGCATAGATTTCTCTTAGTTGGAGCAAGGCCTTCCTTTCTATCTTTTCAAATCCTTCAAAGCTCAAGTTTGGTGCCATGAGAAAACTCCATTGATGGAGGAAACATCAAGTTTGAAGAGCTATTTTGGTTCTCCATTCATCCATGGTAATGAAAGAGAAAGAAAAATCTATTTTCCTTCACTTTTCTTCATGACCGAAAATTTCTTTCTCATGGGGTTTTTGTTTTACACCTTGAACTAGCTTGTTTTGATCACCAAGGACTATTGGAGGTCCTCTTTGATTCATACCCAAGTCTATCTTGAGACTTCAAAGGTAATTATCCACTTTTAAGCTTTAAAACATATATTTTAACCTAAGAATGAGTTCTATGAGTTTAGGCATTTCGCTTAGTGCTCATTGGATTATTTGAATGTGAATTAGAACATTGGCAAGGGAGATTCAATTGGTGGCCGAGATTCATTCAAGAAAAGCCCTAAGGAGGAAGTTAAGATAAGCTTGAGAAAAACAAGGTAAATTGCTTACCTAATGGTGGTTTAAGGTTTTAAGGGATGAGATTTAGATAAGTACTAATGTAGCTTAAAGCTTACATTATGTAATGGGTTATATAACCTAGGAAAAAGAATTTGAACAAGCTAGTGAACTTGTGACTAAGGAGCCAATGGAAATGAGTTAGTAAGATAAGTATAAGGTGAATTATGAGAACACCTATATTGCTATGGAAGCATCGTTGTGTGTATTTGCAGGTTGAAAGCTTTTATATGTGGGAAATTCAGTGTTTAAGTTTAAGTCATTTAAGGGCCTAAGAGCAATGTCATTTAAGAGCCTTAGTGCTATGCAATTTATGATTATTGCACTATATTGAGTTATTTATGAATGAGTTGATTTGGGTGAGAAAATATGATGAGAAATGATTTGAGGTGTGTGAGATGATTGAATGAGGAAACTATGTATTTGGGCATGATAATATAATAGAGGAGCTATGGCGAAATTTGAGTAGAAAACAAAGTGTTTAAGTGGTGGTTGTGAATTGATATGACCCAGGATTTACTAGGAGTCTTTAAAAAGGAATTTGTGTGGAAATGAGTTAACTAAAGAGTTCTTGAGGTTTAGATTAGCCTAGAGTTGTCTATGAATAATTAGAGGTTGGGTGGGTGTATTAAACACACCAAAGTCATGGTACTAGCAATGTTGAAACTTGGGCAAAAATCTGTAGGAAATGATGTATGGTACTTTGAGATGATTTAGGTATGAACTAGAGAATATAACAATGAGAATTTTGGGAAGCTTGTGTAAGTGGTGAAGATGCCAGTGATGGATTAATAAGGTTGTAGTTGGATAGTAATGAGTGGACTTGGGTGATGGAAGAGAAAATTGTAAGAGGATGTTGTGAATTGTCAAGGAAAATGACTAGGAATGTATAAGAGTGTATGATCATGAGAATGGTGAGTAAAATTGAGTAAAAGAGGTGGAAATGTCTAAGGAGGGTGTAGGATGGACAAGGTGAATGAAGAACAATGTTAAAGTTCTAAGAGGATGGAAAGAAATGTATAGGTACGTTCAAGAGTTTAGGAGTGATGAGTAGCAAATGGAAAGGAGAGAAATTGTGCATAGAGATGCAAGATAACCTTGGAAAGTTTAGTAAAGGAAATATGGATGGATAATGATGTTTGAGGAGTAGTTATATTGGTTGAAAGGAAACAGTTTGGTTAGTTGAAGTTTTAGACAAAATGTACATGTTGGAAGTGTAAGGAATTAAGTTATAAGTGTTAAGGACTTCGTAAGAACTTGAATAATGATCAAGGAATTTGGAGGTGAGTTGATCCATGAGTTAGGAGGATTTTAAGTGCTAAAATGGTGTTAGAACATGTGTGAATACATGGGGAAAGATTAGAAGAAGATTTGGCAAAAGAACAAGTGTGGAATGATGTTCAAAACTGTAAAATTCGACAGTTGAAAGTGTGGTCCTGGACTTATTCCTTGGATAAAGTCCCAGACCAGCACTAAAAACATGCCGAGAGTACACCCCAGAACTGGTCCGGGACCTTGGGTAAGTACCAAGTCCTGGACCATAGTTAAAATGTAGCCGAGAGTGATCAGATACATTGGTTCGGGACCTTAGGTCCGGACCATGTCCCGAACCAGACCAATTTGCAAAGAGAATGTGATTTTTAGGTGGTAAATGAAGGGGGCTTGTTGGGTAATGCTATTATAAGGTTGTTAAGGGTTGTTTGGTGGAATTTTATGGCCATTAGAGATGTGAACAAGTGTGAGGTAAAATGAGAAGTAAGTAACATAAGTGGTTAAGTTTGAACTACAATGATTTAGCGGTATTTAGTTGGAGATCATTAGTGATGATATGAGTTAGGTTAACTAAAAGAAATTAACCACCCAATTCGATCAATGTTTTAGGGTTTGAGAATTTGGACTCCGGAGGAGAGTAAGCAACCGAACGACCAACGGTGAATGGTATGGTTTTCTTGTGACCTGCTTGCTAACGAGGTGTCCCTCGGCTTGTGTGCTATGTGTTTATGTGTGCCGACTAAACAAGATAAAGCATGCAACCGGAATATTATGTTTGTTGTGTGATTGTGATACACTAACACAACCTACTGTGAGAACTGACTAACAATGCTTAGTAAAGAATTGTGTGAGAATAAGGAACACTCCCGAATATTGTCTTCTTCGCAACCGAAAGAGGTTAACTAACAAACATTGACTTTGAAGCTTCCACTAACTGGAATTTGGGAGGAGTGAGGAATCCGGAATTGTTCCGGCACATGTGTTTTAGGGGAGGTCTGTATCCTTATCAGGTATCGACTTCCAAATATGACTTGTCTTCGGACTCGTCGCCTAGAGTCGACATAAAGACTCGGTGACCTTGATTTTTGTTCAAGGTGGGAGGCATACTGAGGAGGTGTGGTGGGATCTACCTAAATCCCAACTAATTCTAACAAATATTGTTTATGTAAACCAATGGAGCTGATAACTCATTGGTTAGGGTTACTCGACCCAACAAGATAAACAATGAATTAAGGAACAACCATTCTAATTAATGAATGGTCGACTTAATTGAGATAAGATTGAGATAAGGTTTGAGATAAGATACAACCATTTCTATTTAAAGAATTTTGTGTACTCTAAGATTGAGATAAGGATTAAGATTGAGGTAAGATAAGGTTGGACTGAGATTAAGAGGAAACATAACTTAAGGAGTTAAATGATTAACTCACTAATTAAGGGAACGCTTTTAAGTCGTTCATTGTGTTTGAACTTTGATTGTTCATATGTGGCTTGTTGTTTATTGCACTTTCTATTATGCTGTGCATCTAATCAACCTCCATGCTATCGACAATTAGTCATCGTAGCCACATTAGCTTAGGGGGCATGAGAGGATCGTACCAACAAAGGTGCTGACCCCCTCGGGGGCTACTGTTTATATTTTACAGGTGAATGTCAGAAGGCGACCGTCTTGAGAGTAAGATAGGGTAGATGTATTACGGGTTTAAGTGTGACCTACGAGTTGTGCATGTACTCTCATATGGTAATTTGAGTTAGTAAGTTGTATAGGATGTGAGGAGATTGTAAGATTGTTATGTATTTGGTTAAGGCTTGTAAGTACTAATGTTCGGTATATTCGGGTCCATCAGACCGTAGCTAGATCTTGGAGGTTTTAGTATGCCTAGTTGGTCACGTGGGTGACTAACGGCGGTAACACCAAATATTGTAAGAAATCCGCTGCAAAGTTAATGTAAGAGAATGGAGGTTCATGAGATAAGTATGGCTTTATGAGTTGGGGTGTTACAAAAAGTGATATCAGAGCGTAGTTACGCTCTGATGACAGGAATTACCGAACTTAGGAGAATACTGACGTTGAGTTGAGTTATGGGTTAAGGGTTAAGAGATAGAGCGAGAGGTGTGTTAGTTAGGACTTCCCGATGTTTACCGGATATCCATAGTACCTAAACCCGCCCTCCACATCCCTAACTTTGAATACGTGGAACAAACGCCAGAGAGAAGCAAGCCTTCTCTTACTCGGGAAAAACCCGATCTGGCAGTTAGTTAACAAGTAAGTAATACGAGAAACATCTTGTTGTACAACAGTTTACGAGAACTTGAAGGTTTTAATTGGAACGCAACGTGGAAATAGTCGCTACCAACGAAATTCTACCAGTAAGAGAACGGGAATTACCGGCAACATGGGTCGACATGCTACGCAGTCGAAATAACCCGCCATATCAATAATAAGAAAAGCACTACGGGTGCAATAGAAAGGAAAAGGGAAGCGACATGAGTACCGGACAGTGGTCCGAATGAGCATAGCAGTGGGATAATACATAACATGAGAATTAAGACTACTGAAAGGTCTAGTTAGAAATGGGAACTCAATAACCCCGACAAAATGTGTGAAAACGGGAACTCAATAACCCCGACAAAATGTGTGAAAACGGGAGTGAAGATTAAGACATGAGTAAGTAACGAGGGGTTCCCTCAGAAAGAGGAACACCCTGACAATGACAGTACTGTCAAACCAACCAGGAAACTATCGGATGGCTAGTTATCCAAAATAAGAGAACATCGAAGGAGTCCCGAGGAGTACCAAAGATATAGAAATTAGGTGGAAGTACCATTACTGACGCACACAGTACCGGTAGCCCATCTTGCATGGCGCACTTGCCGTAGCAAGTGCTACCACGGTTAAGCTTCACAGGAAGTCATCATGGCGAGATAGTAGAACGCTACAGTTGTAGTACATTTTAATACCGGATTGTAAATCCATAAGAATGAGAGAATAAGACCTTGGAAAGGCCTGACGGCCTGACCATGATAAGATGAATCGACACGCCAGTCAGCAGGGAGCTGAACTTGGACGGAATACTAAATGGAACGGTACAACCTACTACAGTAACAACCGACAGTACGGTAAGAACACCAATCCCGAACCTTGAAGGAGAAAAACCTAAGAGATCGCTCAGTGATCCGAGCAAAACACCAAGTAAGCAATAACATACAAGGAATGTATTATAAGATACCATTGAGACTGTTGACACAACGTCTTCCAACGAGAACGGGATAAGACTCCCAGAATGATCACTAGGAATACCAGTAATAGACATTCTTCATTGAAGATGTTGGTAAACCCCGGAAGCAGGGACAGAGAAAGTGAACTTAAGTTATAACCTACTAAGGATTACAGACATACAATCCCGATAGAGGGAAGCTCAGAGGACTACACCATAGAGTTGGCATAGTCGAGCAGAATGCAGCAACTTACCATGAAACCCGATACTACATTTAATATGTAACCTAACGGTGGATAGTGTTCAAAGAACCATAAACTTATGAGGATAACCTACAGGTGAGTAAGAATACAAGGAGTGAACCGAGCACCGGCTCTCACCCAATGACATTAAGCACTAAGAGCCTACGAGCCAAGGATGTTAACCACATCAGAGCCGAGGCGCAGTAAGTTGTAAGAGAGCTTATTTAAGCCACGAAGGAACTACAATTCGTAGATATGAATGACTACCAAACCTATAACTTAGATTGTGGAAAATATTGCCAGGAAAGGGCACCAATGAGAATAATGAGATAGTACATTGTCAAGGGCGGAGAATGAACCATTCCTTTTAGGTTGGGGATACCTCTCCTTGTTGTGAGGCCATGAGTGGGAATAAACCCCTCAAAAAGGGCTTTCACTTATTAGAGATATAATACGCTTTTGTTAGAGAATGGAAACCGTAAACCTTGAAATTACCTTAGAACATTCCAGATACACATAAATAATAAGGTAGGCTGCAGAGACAAACCTCATATCCAACACCCAGGATTTAAGAACCAATAATCGTCAGAGATAAACATGGTGAGTGCACAACATGTCACGCCAAGTGACCAACACTCCGAAGAGCTTGTGATTCAACGGATGACTTATTAAGTAACCGGTTAAATTACATGGTAAATAACATCATAAAGGATGAAAGCACCTTCATATTAAGAGATAACCATTTTACAACACGGCACGGCAACCGCCATATACCAGAATTAGAGTACTCCCAGTGTGTTTACACTAAGAAGGGATCGAGCACAAGATAAGATGTTAGAATAAGTGAGTAAGTAGTTGCACCATCAATGGGCAACATGGTAAAGGCCAACTACCACGGTAGCAGAGGTCATAAGGACAATACCTATATAAGTGGATGAAGTCATGGTGCGCAGTAAAGCGACCATTATGTATAAGCCGTCAAATATTGACACTGAGGCAATTAGATTTATGAGCTAAGACCGATATAAGTAAGGAAATAAGATGGAAGACAAACTATGCATTAAGGTCAGTAGTCTAGACCATGCGAGGTAAGATTTCACAGGAAGCACACTACCCATTCCTTAAAGAACTGGAAGTGCATTCCTAGTAGATCAAAATATGAGAAATAAGATAAGAGCTCTATGGAAAAAGACCTCAGTTACTAAGAGATCAAGTCAGTACGGAATACGGAAAGAAGCTAGAGCATACCATACCCAAGAACACAGTAAATGGATTTTCCTTGATTAAGTTCAAGAAGAACAATAAGTGTTATTATGGAACGACGAAAGAGGAGATCGGCAATAGAATACTTCATAATTAGCAATAGCTAAACGTGTGACGACACTACAAGTTTACTAAAACGAGATGTGGGATGACTGCACCCCACAGGGGCTTGCAAGCCTGACAGGCTCATTTATGAGTTAGTGGGGTAAGTAGTAATGTACCAGTAAGGTACCCTATGCATGTAAACAAGTGCTGTAAGGAACACGGGAAGTAGTTGACTCCGTACCATGGTCAACGACGCAAAATCAGACAAGAGCAGCTACCACCACAACAGTTGAAGAGAAGGAATTCAGTTGAACCAACAACACAAAGGAATCAGAGAACAAATAATTAAGAATTATGAAGTGTGAAGAGCACGGATTGTTAAGTACAGACATTGGACATGTCTTAAGACGTTAGAGATCAAATTGTAAAGTGCAATAAGCACTAAACAGTAGTTTCAAATAAAGAATCATCTTGAGAGAACACTAAGAGTATGAACGTAAGATCTCCAGAAAGACTGGATAGACGAGCTACGACTCATTAAGGCCGTGTATATATAAAGATAACACGTGTCCATTTAGGGACCTTTAGTACTAAATTATAAGCATGCAAGAGAAGAATATACAATACTATGAAGGATAAGAAAAGCAGTTAAGCCTAAGATTATCAGAGTCATGCAGCGGAAGCTAGCAGATTACTACCTTTGAGATTAGACCAAACTAAGTTAAGAACATGGTATAAGTACCGTCAAGAATCCTCGTACCATTAACATAGTTATGACCCTTTGATTGAATTATAAGTGAGATAGACGACATGGAAGCTAGAATGCTAAGTGAGAATTAGACATCTTGAACCTATGTTCAAGGATGATATAATGTTGATTACGTGGGCGTAATCCATTTTAAGGGGGGTAGAGTGAAAACTGCTTAGCGTATGTTTATGTACTGAGTACGTAAACTACGGTGTGCATAGCACAAAAGAATTTGAGAATTTGTTTTACATAAACATTTTGAGATAAATTATGGTTATTGCGCACAGAAGATGTGAATACCATACATATTAAGTACCTATCTTGTTAACTCCAGTGTGAGTACAAGTTAAGAGAATTAGTGAAGAGGATTAAGGAGACTTAAGGAATATATGAGATATGAGTCGTTATGAAACTATGGGTGAGATAAGAATAAGATAACACTATGAGACATTATTGGATATGAGTATGAGGTAGGAACTAGTAATGCTATGAAGTATAAGATGGTGAGAATTGACATGAGACTGATATAGAACTTAGTAGGAATGAGAGTCCTGAGGTAATTACTAAGAGATGAATTGGGAATGTTTGATGGGCTGACCCCACACCTTGGAGATGTACTGATTATGACTAGAATCACTAAAAAGATATAAATTGGAAATGAGTGAATTATTTGATGTTTGAAAATGACGTGGGAGGTGGAACTTGATTTTCTAGGGATTAAGGGAAACCGAACGCAAATTGGGGTGGAAGGATGGTTTAACACTGATGCTAATCACATCAGGGTTAGATAATTCCTGAAACTCCCTACAAGAGGTCACAATTAAATCACGCTAAGGATAGAGGCATTAGGATAAAATGAAATTGGAGTTGATTGTATTTTTAATTAGAGGAATTATTCCTCACATGACCTCGTAAAAAGGATTTCCTTTTTACTGAGTCTCGCCCATGAAGTCGAGGACGCATGAGCCTTTGTCTTCGGACCAGTGACATGGGGAGAACAGAGTGGTTTTGTATTCTAGCCCATGGAGGCGAGGACAAATGTGCCTTTGTCTACAGACCGGTGACATGGGAGAATACGAAGAAAATAATGTGATTGTTTTAATCATCAAAAGGAACAAAGGGAATTTTGAGTGTTATACATGCTTAAGCATGTTGTGTGATATTTGAGTATAGGTATATGACAGACCTAATGAGTCAATAAGATTAAGTACATATAAGCATGATCTATATGATCTATGGAATGAGGTAAGCCATGTATTCTAACAAAATAAGATGCATGGGAACTTTAGGGACAAAGTTCTTTTAAGGGGGGTAGATTGAAATACCCCAAACCTAAGTATGCTAATTAAACATCAATTTATGATGTAATAAGGATAAAACATGCCATAGAAACATTGGTAGACAATTTAAACCAAGGAAAACACAAGAAAACGTCATAAGGGCAGTTTAAGCAAAAATGTGCTCTAAGCTTGGAGTGACTTTGATTAGCACCCAAATATCATTATAAGACCTTATTAACATGCTAATGTACATGTTAAATCAATTACCAAAGAAAACCAAGCTCAAAAACAAGCTTAAACACAAAATGTGCTCTAAGACTCCTTAAAGCACCTTTTTGAGAAATCGTCTTCGAAATGAGTTTTGAGGGGCTAAATTCCCATGATTTCACCATAATCAACATATGTACTAATTATTATCACATTAGGAAGCCTAAATCAATGAGAAACCAAACATTTCACAAATTTGTGCACTAATTTGTGAATAGTGCCAAATAGTGCCTCGTTTAAGCTTTAGTCAACATAACTCAATAACTTGGTCAACCAAGACCATAAATAACTCATTAGTAAGGGGGGCCAGTTTTTATATGGTGAGTCACCATGAGGATCTAGAACTTTAAGGAAAAGAAGAGGAAATGAGAGAATAGTACTATTTACCTTTTAAAGAGAAATATCTTCACTTAAGCCTACCTCTCTCCTCTCTTCTTCATTTCTCTCCTTCACCAACGTTTTCTTCTTCCTATCTCTATTCCAAAACCGTTCCAAGCAGCTCCATTCATGCTCCATCTTCATTTGTCCACCAAATGTTCATTTTAGCTCCAAATCAAAAACTAAGCATAGATTTCTCTTAGTTGGAGCAAGGCCTTCCTTTCTATCTTTTCAAATCCTTCAAAGCTCAAGTTTGGTGCCATGACAAAACTCCATTGATGGAGGAAAAATCAAGTTTGAATAGCTCTTTTGGTTCTCCATTCATCCAAGGTAATGAAAGTGAAAGAAAAATCTATTTTCCTTCACTTTTCTTCATGACCGAAAATTTCTTTCTCATGGGGGTTTTGTTTTACACCTTGAACTAGCTTTTTTTGATCACCAAGGACTAGTGGAGGTCCCCTTTGATTCATACCCATGTCTATCTTGAGACTTCAAAGGTAATTATCCACTTTTAAGCTTTAAAACACATATTTTAACCTAAGAATGAGTTCTATGAGTTTAGGCATTTTCCTTAGTGCTCATTGGATTATTTGAATGTGAATTAGAACATTGGCAAGGGAGATTTAATTGGTGGCCGAGATTCATTCAAGAAAAGCCCTAAGGAGGAAGTTAAGATAAGCTTGAGAAAAAAAAGGTAAATTGCATACCTAATGGTGGTTTAAGGTTTTAAGGGATGAGATTTAGATAAGTACTAATGTATCTTAAAGCTTACATTATGTAATGGGTTATATAACCTAGGAAAAAGAATTTGAACAAGCTAGTGAACTTGTGACTAAGGAGCCAATGGAAATGAGTTAGTAAGATAAGTATAAGGTGAATTATGGGAATACTTATATTGCTATGGGAGCATTGTTGTGTGTATTTACAGGTTGAAAGCTTTTATATGTGGGAAATTCAGTGTTTAAGTTTAAGTCATTTAAGGGCCTAAGAGACATGTCATTTAAGAGCCTTAGTGCTATGCAATTTAAGATTATTGCACTATATTGACTTATTTATGAATGAGTTGATTTGGGTGAGAAAATATGATGAGAAAAGATTTGAGGTGTGTGAGATGATTGAATGAGGAAACTATGCATTTGGGCATGATAATATAGAGGAGCTATGACGAAATTTGAGTAGAAAACGAAGTGTTTAAGTGGTGGTTGTGAATTGATATGACCCAGGATTTACTAGGAGTCATTAAAAAGGAATTTGTGTGGAAATGAGTTAACTAAGGAGTTCTTGAGGTTTAGATTGGCCTAGAGTTGTCTAGGAGGAATTAGAGGTTGGGTGGGTGTATTAAACACACCAAAGTCATGGTACGAGCAATGTTGAAACTTGGGCAAAAATCTGTAGGACATGATGTATAGTACTTTGAGATGATTTAGGTATGAACTAGAGAATATAACAATGAGAATTTTGGGAAGCTTGTGTAAGTGGTGAAGATGCTAGTGGTGGATTAATAAGGTTGTAGTTGGATAGTAATGACTGGACTTGGGTGATGGAAGAGAAAATTGTAAGAGGATGTTGTGAATTGTCAAGGAAAATGTCTAGGAATGTATAAGAGTGTATGATCATGAGAATGGTGAGTAAAATTGAGTAAAAGAGGTGGAAATGTCTAAGGAGGGTGTAGGATGGACAAGGTGAATGAAGAACAATGTTAAGGTGCAAAGAGGATGGAAAGAAATGTATAGGTATGTTCAAGAGTTTAGGAGTGATGAATAACAAATGGAAAGGAGATAAATTGTGCATAGAGATGCAAGATAACCTTGGAAAGTTTAGTAAAGGAAAGACGGATGGATAATGATGTTTGAGGAGTAGTTATATTGGTTGAAAGGAAACACTTTGGTTAGTTGAAGTTTTAGACAAAATTTACATGTTGGAAGTGTAAGGAATTAAGTTATAAGTGTTAAGGACTTAGTAAGAACTTGAATATTGATCAAGGAATTTGGAGGTGAGTTGATCCATGAGTTAGGAGGATTTTAAGTGCTAAAATGGTGTGAACATGTGTGAATACATGGGGAAAGATTAGAAGAAGATTGGGCAAAAGAACAAGTGTGGAATGATGTTCAAAACTGTAAAACTTGACAGTTTAAAGTGTGGTCCGGACTTAGTCCTTGGATAAAGTCCCGGACCAGCACTAAAACATGCCGAGAGTACACCCCAGAACTGGTCCGGGACCTTGGGTAAGTACCAAGTCCCAGACCATAGTTAAAATGTAGCCGAGAGTGATCAGATACATTGGTCCGGGACCTTAGGTTCGGACCATGTCCCGGACCAGACCAATTTGCAAAGTGAATGTGATTTTTAGGTGGTAAATGAAGGGGGCTTGTTGGGTAATGCTATTATAAGGTTTTTAAGGGTTGTTTGGTGGAATTTTATGGCCATTGGAGGTGTGAACAAGTGTGAGGTAAAATGAGAAGTAAGTAACATAAGTGGTTAAGTTTGAACTACAATTATTTAGTGGTATTTAATTGGAGATCATTAGTGATGATATGAGTTAGGTTAACTAAAAGAAATTAACCACCCAATTCGATCAATGTTTTAGGGTTTGAGAATTTGGACTCCGGAGGAGAGTAAGCAACCGAACGACCAACGGTGAACGGTATGGTTTTCTTGTGCCTGCTTGCTAACGAGGTGTCCCTCGGCTTGTGTGCTATGTGTTTATGTGTGCCGACTAAACAAGATAAAGCATGCAACTGGAATATTATGTTTGTTGTGTGATTGTGATACACTAACACAACCTACTGTGAGAACTTACTAACAATGCTTAGTAAAAGAATTGTGTGAGAATAAGGAACACTCCCGAATATTGTCTTCTTAGCAACCGAAAGAGGTTAACTAAAAAACAATGACTTTGAGGCTTCCACTAACTAGAACTTGGGGGGAGTGAGGAATCCGGAATCGTTCCGGCACATGAGATATATGGCTCATATGTATTTATGTATAATTACTATGAGTTATAAATCAAGTTTTAAAAATTATATGGCATCATATAATTATGACCAAATTCAATTGGTGAAAAATAGGTTTTAATGAGCTATATATGTATATAAATTCATATTATGAATTTTGGGTAAGATAAAAATAATTACTAGTGTTTAAATGACTAGTTTAATAAGTTATGTGGTAAAAATGTAATTTTTAGAAAGTTATGGGGATATATAGCACAAGCCGAGAATAATATGTGTTCTTGGCATAATTATGACATATTATAGTATAAGAATTAATATTATGAATTTTGGTTAAATTAAACAAGTGCTTAAGTATTGAAATAACAATTTATAAAGTTTTGGGGCTATTTTATGATTTTTGGAAAGATTAGTGTAAAACCGAGAATTATAAGAATTTCTGGGTATATTAATGTATTAAGTATTAAATTAAACTTTGGTCAAAGTGTTGACCAAAACTTTGGGTTAAAATATTAATGATTTATGACATAAAATAATAAGTTTATAAAATTATGGGGTGAATATGTAATTTATAGAAAGTTATAAGTAAAACCGAATGGTATTTGGGGTTGAATCATAATTTATAAAATTATTTGTGTCATTTTGGTAATTAAGAGAATTAAATAATTAGACTATAATTTATAAGTTAATATAACTATTATAAAGTTTTTGGGGTTAGAATGTAATTATAAGGAAATGAATGTTAAAGCCGAAAGTTTATGTGTCTAATTGGTAATTTACAAAAGTAGAGGTGTTCAAATACTAAATACCGAATTTTGGTGG